>JAQFZP010001119.1:0-22304 GCA_034695745.1 Geophilus truncorum | reverse complement strand
TCTTACGTCATGCGTCATTGCTTCAACCCGTTCAAGCCGATTTGGAGTGACGTCATTATCATTAATAAAGGGTGGTTCGTGAATGACGTCATTATTTATCACTTTTTGTGTTACATAAAGAGAGAAAAAGGGTTTTACATTAAATATTTATTCAAAGTAATGGCACACTTATTACAAATTGAAAAAATAAACTAAAAATTACAAAATATACATTAAGTTATACGTAAAATTCTACCAAGTACAAATATACAACGATATTTTTATCTTTTTTATTAAAAAAAAAATTCTAAAATCTAAAACATCTCTTTTATTTTTTTCATATATTATTATCATGATTTTAAATTCTCTAATGAGGTATAATACGTTTACATTGAACATGGAAGATAAAATTCTCGGAATGTGCGGATTATAAAATGAAAAATCGCAATAAAAACTCGAAAAATGCACAAAAGTTTAAAGTTTTGTCCAAAAACATTGTTTTCATGATGTAGAAAATTAGAAATGATAAAAATCACACATTGTTTTTGCTAGACTAGAAACGGTGATGTTCAATTTTTTTAATTTTTATTTTTTTCGTTTCATATAAATCGAAAAAAAATTTTTTTTTCTTTTTTTTTAAAGCTTAAGACCACATTTAAGTTGAGATTTTTTTTCCTTTGAAAATCGATTTTGTTACTTATAAATCGATTTGGACATAATTATCACAAAAAAAAAAAAGTTAGAAAATTGTCTTTCCCTGTTTTATACGAGAAAAAAATTCTAAAATTTCAATTTTTTTTTTTTGGTTTATGGTAATTATTTTGATTTGGATGTTGAAGCGTTATTTTATCGATTGAAATCTGTGGTTGTCGATTATATATCGATCTTTTGTTGAGTTTGTTAATGAGAAATGTTGGAATTTGAATTTGGTTGATTTTATCAACTAAAATCGTTGAAATGTTAACATTCGAGTTGTATTCGATATAAAAATAGTTTTAAATCGAATAGAATAAAAATTTTGTCTACTGTAATCGATAAAATCGTTTTAAAATCGAAAATATACCAATTTAAACCACTAAAAATCGATAAAAATCAACAATTTCCATTACTTCACATCAATAAAACCACACAAAATCGATATTCTCACTTTCAAAAGCGATAAAATCCAACATAAACCAAACAAAATCACCATTTTCATCAACAAAATTAAAAGATGAAAACCAAAAAGTCGATATTCCTAGTCAAAAACTGACTCAAAACTCAAATTTTCACTAATTCCACTTGATAGAAAATCGACAAAAATCGATTTAAAAATTAAAACTGTTCTTCAATTCAACGATTGCGCCTTTGGTGGCGGTTTGGGTCTCGTGGAAGGCAGCAACGGAACTTGATCGACCCTCTGCGGACCGGTAGCCACGCTGTACCCGCTGTACCCAATCGCGTTACTCGGGCTCAAAATCGGCGTAGTCGGATTGCTCATCGGCGTCAACTGGTGGTTCGACTCGCAGCCGACAGGGGACGATGCGCTGCTGGGCGATGAAAGATTTTTCTTGAGTGGAATCGGTGGGGGTGGACCGATGGACGTCAGATCTGGGGACGACGAACGCGACAAGTCGTTTTCGAGGTTGATGTCCACTGCTAAGATGTCGCCTATCAAAAGCGTCGGTGCGGAACTCTGGGAAATTTATTATAAGAATTTAAAAAAACTGAGTATTTTACTCTGTACCATATAAAAATAGTTTTAATCAAAAAAGAAAGCGAAATCGAAATTTTAAATATTTTACTCGATAAAATAAATTTAAAATGTAAGTTATGAAAATGTAAATCGATAAATTCGATGATTTAAAGCAATAACATGTAGATTTTTGTTAATGGTATCGATTTTATCAATCATTTTAGTCGAAATAAAAATAGTTTTAATTGAAAAAAAGTAAAATCGAAATTTTAACTATTTTAGTCGATAATACCGATTTAAAATCAAATTTATGAAAATTTAAATCGATACGATAATTTTTTTCAATTTCAATTAAAATAGTGGACATTTCGATCTTATCGATATTTTATAGCAAAAAGATCAAAGTTCGAATTTTTGTCACTTTTACCAATTAGAAATTTCTATTTTTCCCCACCGATACCTTTTTAGTTAGCCTTTTGGGAAGCGCCGGTGGTACCTCTTCGTTAATCCCACTCGTCGTTGCTCTTCGCTCTTCATTTTTGAATAATTAAACACGTAATCAACAAAAGTAATGTCAAAACAATTTTGCAACACTATTAAGTAATATTCACCATTTAATCTGGGCGGCAATGGCGGCGCTTCGTCCAAGCAGTTCGTCGTTTCCGACCAACTGTTTCTCAGCGGATCCGTCGGCGTGTGCGGGTACTTGGTCGGCAATTTTGGACTTGCAGTTTTACTTCTAAAATGGCCTTTCTGGAACTTCGGCGCTTTAAAAATTTAAAAAACAAAATTTTCATAAATTCAATTCTAAAAAACATTTAAAACTTAAAAGCGTACAGTTGTCTTCGTGATTCCCAAACTGCATCGGCGTGTACTCGTTACTGCTCCTCGACTGCGACCTCGATTGGCGATCAGCGAAAACCTAAAATAAATTTTAAAAAAATTCAAAAAATTACTAAAATAAATAAACATGAAAAAGCACGAAATTTCGACAAAAAAATTTTTACTTACAAAAAAAGCGCTAAAAGTGCGATTTAAAGTTCTGCGCATGCGTTAAAGCGAGAAAAGTTACTAAAGTGTGCAAAACTACCTTTGGATCCGTGTGTCCAGTCACGGACCAGGGTCGGGAAGGCACAGGAGGAGCATTAGTGAGTCGTCGATGGGTGAATGAAGGAGGAGGAAAGGAAAACGAATCCTATTGGTTGGTTTGGTGGTGAAAAAACGGGTGAAAAGGGTTAAATTCGTGCGATTCTTCAAGGAAATAGAGCGCATGCGTAAAGTGTTGTTTGCAATTACCACTGGTCGGCTATAAATGTCCTCGTCGGACGGCGGATCTTCAGGGATCAGTTGGCCGTAAACACTGCTTCCAGAGGACGATGAGCGGTTGCTCGTCGTTTCGGGCGGTACGAACTTCTTGTCGGTCGGAATCGGCGGTAACGGAGTGCTGGGAAGGAAAAGAGGAAAAAATCGATTAAATAATCGAAAATAAATTATGAAATTATTGGTTAGAAAATTGAAAAAATTATGAAGAAAATCGATTAAATAATTGAAAAAATTATGAAATAATCGATTAAATAAATCAATGATTTTAAAATATCGACTAAATAATTGTAAAATTATAAGAGAATTGATTAAATAATTGAAAAAAAAAATTATAAAATAAAATAAAATTTACAAAAATCAACCAAAATTCTACATAGTTCTTAAATTAAGTTAAAAATATCGATTAAATAATTTAAAATTAAAATTTACAAAATATAACAAAAAATCGATTAAAATCGCTAAAAAAAATTACAGTTTAAAATTTAAACAAAAAAAAAAAATTTGAAAACCGAATTTCCACGCACTTGACGATGCTAATCGACTTTTTTTCGGACAGTTCCAAGTCAGATCTACGCAAAGTTACCAGTCTAGCCATGTTTGGCGACCCCTAAAACAAAAAGAAAAAAGTTTTTAGATAAAAATAAAATGTTATAAATCTTTGTTTTCCTATTTACTGATTCTTTTATGTTCTGCTTCATCGTTTGGAAACATTCGACCAGTCGTTTGTGAAGTGGTTGCACGTTAGATGGCGCCAAACGACCGTGTAATGATAATCCACCTTCTAAAATTTGAACCTAGAAATTAATAAAAGCAAAAATAAATAAATAAATAAATAATTCAGAAATTGACATCGATTTACATCAAAAATATTCAATTTTTTTTTAAAGTTAAAAAAAAATCGGTTTGTTAGTCAAAGTGTATCAAAACACATTTTATCGATTAAAAGTCACAAAATATCAATTTTTTTTGTAATTTAAAGTTAAAATATTTAACAATTTCAACTCGATATTTTAAATTAATAAAAAAAAAAAAAAAAAAATGAAAAGAAAAGTAAAGAAAAAAAGAAAAAAAAAAAAAATCGAGAAAAGTGAATTACAAAATCAAAAATTTTAAATTTTAACTATTTTTAGATAAATTTAATCGATTTTTATCGATTATAAATTACAAATATCAACTTTTCGTTCAGAAATATGTAAAAATTTGGACATTTTAAACAAAAACTCAGTTTAAAATAAATCGATATCTTAGTTGCAGAAAATCATAAATTAGTTTTTATCGATTAAAAGTCAAAATATCGATTTTCATTCAAAAAATTAGAAAATTTAATAATATTCATTCTAACCCGATTATCAAGTTTTAAAAAATTGAAATTTTTACTTCAAAAACGTCAAAAATCACCAAACATCGACTTTTAATTAAAAAATAAATAAAAATTTGACATTTGACATTTTTCAGCAAAAACTCAATTTTTTCCCATCAAAAAAATCAAAAAATCAAATTTTTCTTGATAAAAAAAATCAAAAATTTAATATCTCAACTTGTTCTATGATGAGGTTTTTAAGCTGGTTGATCCTATTTGCATGCTGCGGGTTCGCGAAAGTAAATTCCGATCCAAAAAACGCTTCTTGGTACTTAGAAATGCCGCCCATCACCGCAGCGTCGATGATTCCTTGCAAGCGCATGCTCAGTGGGTTTATGTTTCGTTTCGGATCGGCACTGTATTGATTTATGAGTTGACGGAGCTGTTGATTGACGTTCGTCATCGTTTCGCACGCGTATTCTATGGGACTGAGCTCGATGACCCGCCTTTCGACCACCTCGAACCATCGGAGGATTCCCGGAAGTGAACTGGCAATCACGAGCGTCGTTCTTTCGATCCACAGACTCTGGCAGGAGAAAAGTGAATTAAAAAATCAAAACTTGTCACTCTTAACGATTTTTAGACAAATTTAATCGATTTTTTTTTTATAAGCCATCACGTTAATATCGAATTTTATAGTCGATTTCATCGAGTAACTTTTCGTTTTGTTCCAATTTTTTACTTTAAATTCGTTGTCCTTATCGATTGGTCCCTTATGAACGGGTCGATCAAACTGAAACGTGTTAACATCGTTGACTAAATAGAAACTGGCGATTTTCTCTGGAATGTCATGACCTTCGATGTGGTAAATCCCTTCCGGAATAGGACGGACATTACAAATCTGAATATCTGAAATCATAAAAACCAAAAAAAAATTTAAAAAATTTATATTAAAAAAAAAAAAAAACTTCTTACATTGGCATTCAGAATGCATAATTGTCTCGTCAGGCGGCGTGTTTTTCATCAAAATCTGTGCCGTTGGAAACTCCATCTGTAGACGTTGAGTGAAAGCGCCGATTCGTTCGTACTCCAAACCCCGATATATAAACAATTTATTCTAAAATACCCAAAAGAAAAAAAATTAAAAATATATACTTATATAAACATTACTTTAATTTTTACCCGCACAAACAGAGGAAAACTCATCCCGTAGAAACCAACTCTAAAATACTCCGGTTCAGGTCTCAGCTGCGTCAAAATATTATCGAAAAACCTCGCTTGGGTGCGCAAAATGTGACTTAACTTCTCGTAATCGTACAACTGTTTTTCGTAAAGATCCGCTAACTCCTTACACAGTGGAATTCCTTTTTCCCAACACTAAAAGAGTAAAAAAAAATTATTTACAAAAAATTCCGTTAGATGGCGCCGCTAAAATCAAAATAACTCACTTTTCCTTTATCGAAGTAATCGATAATTTGAGAATATAATGTTTCTTTGCGTTGATATTCGTGTTGTGCGGGGTATCGAAGATCTGCGTGGAGGATTCGTTTGCTCCATGTGAGTTGGTCGGCGTGAAGTTTCAAGGTCGACGCTGCCTCTGTGTAGTTTTCCGCGGGTAAATGTAGATCGTGGAGTTTGTAGATGTAGCGGATGTACATTTCTTTGCGGTTGATTTCGTTTTTGTAGAAATTCTGTGGAAAATAAAAGTGGTAGAAATTGTTAGAAGAGATTTTGGAAATTGTCTTGAAAATAAAATAAATTAAAATGTTAAAGTTGATTTGATTTTGGTCAATGTTTTGATGATTTTAGCTGAGTTTCATCAAAACATCAATGAAAGTAACAGAAAATTGGAGAAGAAAAATCATAAAAGGGTAAGAATTATATTAGTTATTAATAATTTATATTGATTTTCCTAAATTTTTATCGATTTTTGTTGATTTTCTATACATTTTTATCGATTTTTGTTGATTTTCTATAAATTTTTTATCGATTTTCATCAATTTTCATCATTTTTTAAAACAATTTTTATAAATTTGTCGAAATTTATGAATTTGTCGATTTGCGTAATCTTTCATCGATGTTTTAAAACATCTGTCGAAGTTCACAATTTATATCGAAATTTAGTTGAAATTTATCGACTTTTGCTATTTTTCATCGATACTCCAACTATTTCTAATGAGTGACATTCACCAAGTAATTTTGTTTCTATTCACCAAAATCATCTACACTTTTTCCATTTCCGACTTTAAACCAATACTCACCAACAAATTAACCGTACAACTCATACGTTTATCCCTATTCTCATCTCCCTCCATCACATTCCTGTAATCCAACAAGCGTTCTAATAATCTCGTCACTGAGTTAATAAACGCCGTCCCGTTCTCTTTCCACGCCGGTTCGTCCGATTTAACTCTATCCAACAACCTAAAATCAAACAAAAAATAAAAATTTCAGTCAAAAATTTAAAAAAATACAAATTTCCAATTAAAATAAAAAACATAAAAGCAACAAAAAAAACTTACACTGAACTCAGATGTTCCCTGAGAGCCATTAAAAACAAAAATAAGAGTATTAAAAGAGTTAAAATGCAAATATTTTGTATTAATTGGTGAAATAACGAAAAAAAACAATCATCTGGTCTATGATTGGTCGATTTGAAAATGGATCAATTTTTTTGAGTCATCGGCGGGATTTTTTCGATCAATATAAAACACGAATCACCCACGGGTAATAATTTCTTACATTGTGTTGAACAGTTGGCGATATTCGTCGTCGCCCTTGTTTTCACTCACGAGGATGTCCAGTTTGTCTATTAATTCTGATTCCACCTGAAATGATGTCATTTTCAGTTAAAAGTGAAGAAAGTAACAAAATGATAAAAATAACATCGAAAATCGATAAAACAATGTGAAAATTTATTAGATTTTTGTTTTTTGTATCGATTTTCTTGCTGATATGTTATTTTTTATTTTTTTTTTTTTACTTGTTTGAAGTTTCCTCTGACTTTCTGTTCGCAGTCCATCATGTCGAAGAAGATTGGTAAAGTTGCTTTGCGTAGTTCTGTCTCAGGTACTAAAGTGACTTCTAGGAATGGACCCACCATCGAGGGAATGAAATTGATTTTGTTGTCGCCTGATGTAAACAAATGAATAAACTATGAGTGAGAAATCAATTATTTTCAGCAAAAAATAAAAATGGAAAAATTTCGATAAAAATTATTGAGAGAACTGAAAATTGATAAAAAGAGTTTTAAAAAATTCAACATAATTGATAAAATCGATAAATTGATTAAAAAATGTAAAAAATCCGATAAAATTAACTGTAAAATTATAAAAATCGATAAAATTGATTTTAAAATGCAAAAGAATCCGATAAAATTAACTGTAAAATCATAAAAATCGATAAAATTAATTTTAAAATCACAAAAAATTGATAAAATTATTAACAACCATCAAAAATTGACGAAATTATTTTTTTTTAATTTTCACACCTAATTTAGACCACATGGACAGAATCTGGAAGCCCATGAGTACCCTCATGTCTTGATACTTCTCGATGATCTTCTCTCGTTTTACTTCAGAGAAGTTTTCCAACTGTAAACTCGGTTGGGTCAAAAAGGCGACCGCTAGATTGAAGTAAATGTTCCACAACTGGTCGTCGAAGCTGTTTCCAGCAAGAAAATGGTAGATGAGCAACTGCGAAAACTCTTCAAGTGCCGTCAAAATCACGCTTCAAAAAAAAGAAAAAGTTATATTTAAAAATAAATAAAAAATATTGTATTAATAAAAATCGATTTAAAAAGTCGAAATACGATTTTTAGCAATTTTAGTCGTTTTTTTTTCATTTTTGTTCACTAAAACGCGAATTTTTAGTTTTTTTTTTCACATTTTTAAAAGTAAATAATAACTTTGAAATAATAAAATTAAATTCAACGTGAATAAAATCGAGACAATCGAAAAAAGAATCGATAAAAACATGATTTTTCTCGATTTTGTTCTTAATTCTTATCGATTAAAATACGAATATGAAAGTTCGTATTTTTCAAATTCACACTAAAACAGAAAAATATTTGTAAAAAATAATTAAAAGCAAAAAAATACAAAATTAAAAAAAAAATAGAAAAATCGATAAAAATATGACAAAAAGTTATTTTTTACACAAATAACCTTTCTGATCAATTATCAGTTTAATCGATTTTTTTAACGACTATTTTAATTTTTATCGATTTCTTTCACGACTATTACACTTTCCAAAATTTTTTTCAAACTAGATTTCGACTTTTCTCAACAAAAAACAACAAATCCTTACTAATTCGTAACCATTTTTAGCACGACCCAGTCCTTGGGGAACACATCTTGGCGCACCAAGTCTCTGAAAACGTAAAACACCCGCAGCAGGAACTCTTTTATAGCTTTTTTATCCGGCAACCCATCATTCCACAACGATCTATAGTGGCATTCGTTCATCAAACTCAACAATGCGATTAAACACGTCACTAGTTGCCCACAAATGGAGCTGCCACGATCCACGTTCAACACGGACTGGATCAAAACATCTAAAATGGTCACTACGATGATTTGGACTTCGTGATGCACGCAGTTGTGAATCTAAGTTAAAACATTTTTTTTTAGCATTGTTAATAAGTTATTTAAGAATATAATTTTTACTTTTCCTTCTTTGAGTGCTTTTCCCTCTTTGTAGAGAAGGATTAGAATTTCGCCGAGGATTTCGGCGCACATTTTGACTTCTTGACGTTGTGCGAGATGGAATTTGATGTGGCTCGCACACATTTGGAGTAGCAGGATCCTCGAATCTGGTAAAAGAAAGATTTTTATCAGTAAAAAGTGAAAACAAATTAATTTTTTTTGGCTGGAATTTTAGTTTTTTAACCAAAAATTTAAACGTTAAATTTAAATTTCATTTTTTTTTTATTTTAAATTTCCATTTTGTCAACTTAATCTACTGTTTTAAGTCAAAGTTTCTCAAAATTGATTCTTTTTCATGAAAATTTTGTGTTTTTAGTAAAATTTCTTAATTTTAATATAAAAAATAATGCATTATAAATTCCCTTTTATCCTTAAAATTTCAGTTTTCTTCGTTAAAATTACAAATTTATGTTCAAACTTCACTTTTTCATCAACATTTTAGTTAAAAAAAATTAAATTTTCAAATTTCCAAATCCAAAAATCCATTTCACAACGTAAAAAAAAACCTTCTCCAACTTTCAACACCAAAAATTCAACTTTACCTTACACAATCATCTTTTCCCCTTACCGTATTCATGAAACAACTTGCTGTTGATTGTTTCTTTGACGCAGTGTAACTTGGCCTGCAGAAGCTGTGGAGGACAATCGGAGGGCAAACTGTCCAAGAGCGAGTCGACGACTTCTGCGACATCTTTTACCGGCAAAATGAGCAACAACTGGTCGTACGACCTGCTGAGCGACATGAGCAGCGCCACTTGCGTGTATAAAATTGCATTGTTGCTAACAGAAAGCATTTTCTTGAAAGACACGAACAGTTGATCCATGTCGGAACGAAACGAGTCCTTGTTTTGGCCACCGGTGGCACGTTGAAATAACAACCGTGATTGGATGATGAATTTGAAAATGTATTCTAAGCTCTGAAAATGAAATTAAAATTAATTTCAAGCTGAAATTTGATATTTTTTTTTACTTTAAAACAGCGTAGAGTGACGTCATGTTGATCAGTCGAAGGCACGAAATCAGCGAATTTTTGGACACAGGTTAAAAGACCCCTGAAATAAGAAAATTTAAAATTTTTTATTTTTTTTTTGATGATGAAATTCGAATGAAGTAATAGCGAACTTGTAAACTAATGATGCTGAAAAATGTCCGGTGATGTATGTGTCCATCACTGGTTTGAAATGCTCGAATTTCGGGTCTTGAAGAAGTCCGAAAATAGAAATCTGAAATGAATTTGAATATAAAGTAAAATTTTGTAACTTACATCCCAAAAAATTTTAAAATTCGATAACTGACATGACAGAAATCGAATTTTTAACACGTTTCATCAAAAACATTGTAAAATTCGGTAACTGTCATGACAGAAGTAGACTTTTTTTTACACTTTTTATCAAAAAAAAAAAAATCGATTTTTCATCATTTTACAAAATAATTCATTTTTTAAGTCAAATAACACTTAATTACTAATGCTTGAAAAACTTGTCCAGAATGAGCAGTTAAATTCCCATCACTGGTGGAAAACATCTGAAACAATGCGTCCAAAATATCTTGAAGAAACTGAAATTCAAAAATTCAAAATTTAATTTTTTTATTTTTAATTTTTCAAATTTTTCCTCACTTTGACAATTTCCTCGCCGTTCAACTTCATCACTTTCGCCAGCGTTTCCTGGATTTTATCCGGATGCGCCTTCCACTTCAACAACGACAACAAATCGACATTTTGCGTCAGTTTCGTGGAACACAGCAACGTCTCGAGAAAAACGGTTTCTTTGGCGCAGCGCTGGAAGTGGTGCGAGTTGTTGTTAATGGCGGTGTCGACGTGGTCTTCCGAGCTCCAAGGTAAATTCAGATACACTTGCGGGTGAATGAGTTTACTCCGGTCGTCGCATTTATACACGAACAACTCGTGGACCCCGTCTTTCACCGTCGTGCCGTCGTCGTTCATCAACTTTGCGAAGGCGAATCCGAAGCATTTTCGTTCGATTTTGTCTCGAGCTGGAAAAAAATTGAGAAATTTAATTAATTTAACAATTATTTGAAATTTTTTTTACCACAGTGATAATATTTGAAAATAAAGTGTAAAACATCGAAAAAAAATTTAAAATGTTAAATGTAAAAATTTTAAAAATTGGATAATTTATAAAAATTATTAAAAATATCTAAAAATCGAATATTTGACTTTTTTCGATTTTTGGAATTTTATTTTTCAATTTTATAAATTATTTTTATAAATTTATAATTTTCGAATCATTACTCGAGCAATGTCTGAACTCCATCCGAACGTGCGCTCTCGGAAACCGCTCGATGGGCACAGCCAATTTGATCGTTTCGCCCCACCGCGGCGAATTATTGTGGTAGAAAATCACAGATTGATATTCGGTAACGTTTTCGTGACCAGAACCGATCCCGATGCATTTCTAGATACCCGAAAAAATAATCATAAATTAATCCAAAAATTTTATTTTTATTTTTTTAATTTTTCTAACCTCCAACGAAACGCCATCTGCGTCCAAGACGCTCAAAGTGACTTCGATGTTCTTTCCGGTCGACTTTCCGCCTTTTTCGAACTCGGCTTTGTCCAATAGGAAATACAAATCGTTTCGCACGTCACCTAAATCAACAAAAACGATAAATTTATTAAAACTTTTATTAATTTTCACCGTAAAACTAAATTACCCGGCATTATCACGTCAGAAAAACCCATTTTGTGCGTTATAGTCACGTTTTTAAACAACATCGGGTTCTCTTGCCTCACTTGAGCCATTTCTCCGTGTAATACTTTGACCGAGACCACAATTCCTAGCGAAAAAAACAATCAAAATCAAAATCAAAATCAAAATCAAAATCAAAATCAAAATCAAAATCTTAAATATAAATTTTACCGAAATTCGGTTGCCCCGACAACGGATTGCATTTATTCGTTTGTTTTCTAATGATGTATTCGTGCAACTGGTAAAACTCGCTTTCGTTGCACGTGTAAACTTTGGTTGAAAACTCCTTTTCTTCGCCGCTGCTGTACTCCTTGTCAATCAAAACTTCGGATAAATTAAGTACTGTAAAAAATTGAAAATAAAAATTAATTTTTGAGAGATAAAAGTGATGTTTTTTTGTGAGTTTTGCTCACCGGCGCATCCGTGCGGACGTTTAAACATTTGCAAACTTGATTTTTTCGATGACTCTGTGTAAATCATGCGTCCTATCCTCATTATATGCGCCACAATAAATAAATCGCGATTTAAATCCGCATTTCCGAGGTCCTGGAATAAGTTTTAAATAAAGTTTAAATTGCAGGTATGTGAAGTAATAAAATTCAATTAAATACAATAAAATTATCGATATTTTTCTTCAAATTTTAAACCATTTAACAAAAATTCTTGATGACTTTAATCGATCTTAACCTGACTTTTATAAATTTTAAGTTTTTCTTCGTAAGAAATCGATTAAAATCCTCAAAATATCGTAGGTAGAATCGATTAAGATCAACAAAATTATCAATATTTTAATATTTTTCTTCGATTTTCAGTTAATTTTTGTCGCTTTACTCGTAATAAAACATAAATAAAATCCTCAAAACATCGAATGTAGAATCGATGAAAACCAGAAAATTAGTGTAACCAAAATTTTAATCGATTTTCAATTCATTTTTATCAATTTTCTTCCAAAATACCGTAAAAAGCGTTGAATAATGATGCAGCTTTTCAACGTAATTTGAGAAACCTTCTTTGGGAATGCGAATTAAATATCGTTCACTGCAAAATAGACAACAAAATTAATAAAAAAAATAAACTCTCAAAATCATCTAAAAACCTAATAAATATTCCTTCTTTGGCATCGTAAAGTGAGAAATAAATCTCAGCGTCTTCGCCGATACTGTATTCAAATCCTCGCATACAAAAATACAAATGATGTGTCAGAGATTTCTTCAACTCCTTTCGTCTCACGGTTCCACGAGACTAAAAAAATTATAAAAAAATTCAAATATAAAATTTCTTTACTTTGTTAATTTTGCCACTTACTGATGTTCCTGTTGAGTTTTCGGCACTTCGTACGTGCTAAACGTTAAATATGCAAATTTTAGTTGAAAAATATTTAAGGTTTTTTAAATTTAGACTTACCACTTGGTATAATTCGACTAAACTAATTTCGTCACCGTCCACCATCTCACTATCGCGTCTTGGCACGAGATCTAGACCGAGTTTTCTATTTATAAATTAAAAAGTTTAAATTTTAGTATAAAAGTTTAAATTTTAGTATAAAATTTTAAAATAACATAATAAAAGTTGACAAAAAACTGAAAATTTTGATTTTAAAATCTTAAAAATAAACAAATAAATGAAATTTCTTAATTTTTAACCGGTTTTTGTCATTTTTCTTAAAATTAAAATTTTTTTTTTTGGAAATTTTTAAATAAAAATTTCAAGCTTTTCAATTACTTGTAAAATTTCACGATTTTTTTTTTTATACAAAAATTGTCAATTTTTTTGCTTTTTTTGAATTAAAAATTATAATTTTTGTTATAAATTTATAAAAATCGATAAAATTGAAACTTTTAGTTTAAAATTCGAAAAAAAAAATCGATTCTTTACATCAAACTTTTTACATTTTCAAATTATTTGTCAATTTTCACGATTTTTATACTTAGAATTTCAATTTACCAATATTTTAAATAACAAAAACTAATTTCATCGATTATTTACATCATAATAATTTTAATGATTTCTCATCAAAATTTATCGAAATCTTCTTTACCTATTTCCCCAGTCGATTTTACTCGTAATCTTCACTTTAATCTCTCTAATCTGATCCAAAGTCAACGTCCCGCAGATCAACTGCCGCCTCCATTCAACCAATTCCCTCATCACCTTCCGTAAAGTGTTGAAAATATTCTCCTCTCGTCTCTAAAACAAAAAAAAAAAACGAAATAAAAATCTCAAATTTTTTTTTAATCATTTCTTCTCCTCATTATAATCAAAACATTTACCCAATACAACTTCTTCCATATATTGTGCCATTCTCGCAACACCGACGCAATTTCACGCACGATGGGGTCGTCGAGAGACGTCACTGTTTCATATTGCCTTTAATAAACGACAGAGTTGATTGTAATTTCACTCCAATTAGTGCTTAATTGAATAACTGAGTAGACTAACCCTTCGTTGTCCACTTTGTATGACTTTAAATGGATGTAGGAAGCGGGAAAAATGCCCTGGTAAATAAAAAAAAGATAAAAATTAGTAAGTAATGAAATGTAAATAATTAAAGGGTTAAACACATTAAAATTAGATGCAAAATGCAATTACTTTTTATAGTTTTCGACCTCGGACCCCGAGTCCAAAACAAGGAACACTAAACAAATTCACAACGGCGCTTTATAAATTATTTTTTAATTTTTAAATTTTTTGTATAATTAAAGTCTTTTAGTAATTTAGGTAATTATGTTATGTTATGACAAAAATTAAAAAATTAATTTACAATCACTAGTGGGTTGCCAACTACAAAATGTTTATCTCGGGACAAAGTTAATCAAAATCCAGTGTCCAACATGAGAAAGAAATATCGTAAACTCGAGTTGGCTGAGGGTAGCGAGTGTAATACAATGCGGTGTGCGATGCCACGTGCTTAGTTATATTTCTGCTTAATTAAACTCGTAAAAACAGACTGGATTGTCTAAATTGTGAATTTCATTTTTTCTATTTCCGGAGAAGTGGCGCGAAGACGATTTCAATTTCAGAGCAATAATTAATTCTTCGTACGTTTGTCTATGCACCATTTCTAAATTTTGTCGGTGAAATTCTAGCTTTGTTTTTTATTTTTTAAAAGAAAATTTTTTTCTGTAATTATGTAAAATGGAGTATTACATTTATTTGTATGTTTCATGTTTGTTATCAATCTTGAAATAGATTGTCTAGCAGATTATAAAAATCAAAAATAAGTGTTAGTGGACATCACCTTCTATCATTATTGTATTGTATTTAGTTTATGATTATGTCTGTTCACGAAGTAAATCTGTTGTGTTACTATTTTCAAAATGGCTGGTTATGTCTCTCCTTTACTCAGCAGAAGGATTGCAATTTTTGGAATGTACATTGTTAAACTCGCTAAGAACAACTAACAATAAAGAATTTTCTCTGTACTCTCTTCGGTTTATTCTTAAAAGCAAGATATCAAAAGATATCACAAAATAACAAAAGCTAAAGCTAGTGTAAAGTTAGTTGAAAAACAAAGTGGAAATAGGTGGAAAGATGTAATTAATTTGTGTAGATATAAAAACCAATGAAAAGTTAGTTGGAAAACAGAATGAAAATATATGAAAAGATACACAAATACTAAAAAGCAATCATAAAAGTCAAAGTAAAGATAGTTAAAAAACAGAATATAGAAAAGTGAAGAGCCTGGAGAATGATACCTTAACCAGAAAATCAGAAAGCTAAGTCCCTTAAGTTAGGGCTAATGACAGTGCAGAAAAGAAGAAGAAAAAGAAGCCAAGAGAAAGAGAGAAGATGTGTTGCCTTGAGCAAAGCTGATGCTTTACTGATTTAAATAATGTCATTTCAGTTGCAAAGAAACCTTACTACAATACCATAACATCATTGTGAGTAACAATCAACAATGATCATATATCAATAAACGAAGCATCACATAACAATGATCATGTACTAAAAGGCTTAAACTAGGAACAAAATATAAGCTTAACTAGGAACAAATGAAATTCCACTGCACAAATTTTGCAAATTGCTAATTTAGAAATTTAGAAATTTAACGTTTTTTCCTGTTAGCGTTTTATCAGGCAACCCAAACAATCACAAAAACTACAACATTTATTATTTTTTTTAAACTGAGTTTCCCCATTTCGCCACAAGAGAAACAAGTGGCTCGTATTTAATACTATTTTTACTCTTTAAATTACTTTGTCATTTAATGTCAATTATGCAACAAAAATTAACGTTTCTCATTTTTATTATGACTTTGTGTTTTGTCACCAGTTAAAACCGTGGGCGGCCATTACTAAGTTCTTAAACTGTTAACGGTATAATCAGTAAATGGAATTTTAACGACGCGGAAAATGAGTGCAATTGAAATAAATATCAATAAATAAAACCGGGAAACGAACCCTGGGAATCAATCTGTTGTTATTTAATTCCTTCCTGCGACTTTGAATTTAAATTGCAAGTTTTATTGCGAGTTTAATAACACTCGCAACTTCCCAAGCAGCCATTAGTCACTTTCAAGGAACTCTGGGCTTACCAGGATGTGATTTCTCTCAATCATATTTACTTAACATTGATTTTAATTACTGCTCTGACACCTGGCGTCAAAATTTCGAATTAGAATAATAATTTTAGCACTGCTTCCCCTGGTGATAAAACTAAAAAGTTACTAGATAATCAATTTTGCTCAATTTTAACTTTTTGTTACATAAATAAATGAATTTGTGTCATTGAGACGTTTTACGGTTGATGGTTTCAGTTGTATCATTTACGTTAAAAGTGATGCATGTACTCTACCGTACCCGTACTTGATTGTACTCTAACGTTTTGTATTGTACTATAATCTTATTAATAACAGGCAATTCTTGGTTATGTTTGGTATGTCATCACAAACAAAACTGGAAAAAAATGATTGAAGAAAGCAATTTCCTTGCCATACATTTATGCAAGGCCCTTTTAATAATTGACAGGAAGTAGAAAATACTTCCCGACCTCCTCCAACAAAATTAAAATTGCAAGAAAAATTATTTTTTCATTATTTTTAGCACCTACTTGTACAATAAATTATGCTCCACATATTTGGTCTAAACAACTTCAGTCTTTTACATTTTTAAACTTGAAATTTACCATTTTAAAAATTTAAAATGTATAAAATTTCACAAATTTTGGTCTAAAATGTATTTATGAAATGTTATATTTTTTATATTTTAGACCTAAAATATACTTTTGCTAATGTTTTAAGCATAAAAAAGTAATATTTTATACAAATTAGGACCTTATAATGAGTAAATTTAAGCCTAAAAATAATTATATTTTAATATTTACTTTATAATTTATACTTGAAATACACAAATTCAAGCCTAAAATATGTTTTCAACTAATGATTTTCACATTTTAGACCTAAAATGAGTAAATTCAGGCCTAAAATCTAAATTTCTCCATCAACCCACATCTTTACTTTGCACTTTTTATTACCTTGACTGTTTTACTCCTCATTGAATTCCCTCTGTACCAACCTGCACAACAAAAACAACAATTACACAACGCAACACAACATCATCAACACAACACAACTCAACAACTCACCATTGCATTCCTCAGCAATCTGCACTGTATCACCAATCTCCAATGGCAATCCATACCTAGTGTTGCCATTATAACTATAAATAACTAAAATAATAAAAAAAAAATTAAAATTTTAAAAATTCAAAATGGCTGTCAAAATCAAAACTTTATTTTTTTTTATCTGTTTAAGGATGTCAAAAGACATGATGATTAATTTAATGGGAGCCAGGAACTGTAAGATTAAGTGGTTTTAAATGTTATCAGTGTGAACATATGGTTTTAATGAGGCAAAAGTGAGAAATAATTGCAAGTTTTGATTTATTTTTAATGAAAAATTGGTGGAAATATGAAAAATGTGATTTTGCAAGTGTAGGTCATTGCTACTCTAATCAAAGCTACAGTTACCTCTAGTTCCTGTAACCTTATCTCAACTAAATAGTTGGTAAAACAAATAAGTCACCTCTTGATAAGGGTGAAAAGGCCAATCAGTTGCATGTAAACAAATACTTTCTCATAGTTTTATGCTTAGAAATTAGGTTTTGAGTTACACGTAAGGAAAAAAGTGGTCAGAAATGTGGTTTTTGAGGTGTTTTAAGCCTAAATTTTGGGTTTTTGATCTGCTTTTATACTATAAAGATGATTTTAAAAGAATGGTTTTCAGTGAATAAAATAAAAAAAAAAAATGTGTTTTTTAATTGAGGTTTGCATAGACAAGCAAAAAAAAAGTTTTACTTATTTTGTTTTTGTATCTTAAAAATTATTTTAAAAATTATTTTTTGTAAGAAATTTAATTTTCAGACCTAAAAATAATTTTTTTAAATAAAAAAAAAGTATATAAGTATTTTTTCAATCAAAAATCCAGAACTTCACTTAATTCAACCCTAAAAAAACCTAAAAAAATAAATTTAGGAAAAAAAAAAGTGGTCAGAAATGTGGGTTTTGATGTTTTTTAAGCCTAAATGTTATATTTTGGTATATAAAAACAGAAAAAGATGTTTTTTTGGTGTTTAATGATTTAAAAAATAAGGATTTCTGTGAATAAAAAAAAAAAAGTGTTTTTTTTTAAATGAGGTTTTGAATAGAAAAACAAAATAAAATGTTTTACTTTGTTTTTGTATCGTAAAAATTATATTTTGTAAGAAATTCAATTTTTAGACCTAAAACTAATTTTTTTTAAATGAAAAAAAGTATATTAGTATTTTTATAATCAAAAATCCAAAACTTCACTTAATTCAACCCTAAAAAAAAACTAAAAAAATAAATTTAAGCCTTCACCACCACATGTCAACAAAAACCAGAAATAATGCATTTGAGTGAGTCATCTAGTGGGGAGAACTAACATCAATTTTTCCAATACAATAAAAAAATCCACACACAAAAAAAATCCCCAAAAACTATAAAAAATGATAAATAAAACTCATCCTAATGCTACAAATTCAAAAACTAACACTAAACATGTAAATTGATAGCTCTGTTTATTTACAACAACAAACCAAACAAATTGCATAACACACAACAACAACACATAATAAAAAATTAAAAATAACAAAAATATCCAGAGCCAAAATTTATCTTCTATTTATATTTTTAAATTTCTCTAAATTTAAAAATAAAAAAATAAAAATCTAAACACAGCCACACCATCATGAACTAATTACCAATTTAATGTGACCTAATCCACTTAAAGGACGAAATTCGCGTCTATTTCGATTAAAAAAAAGGTTTATCGTACCGAATTTCGGATTATCTCATTTTCTGTGTGTGAAAATGAGTTTTAGCCTTGAAATCGCGTGTTATGAAACAACAAAAACAGAAATTTTTTTCATTTTTTTTGCACTTTGGTGCACGAATTTTGAATTTCGGGCGAATTTCGCTCGTGTTTGGGAGTCCGATTTTCATTTTGTGCGACTTACCGACACCGAATTTTTTGTTTTTCGCTGGTGTCCACATGATGCGAGTTTTTATCCCATAGGAATCATGAGGCAGAGAGGAAACGACTTGGATTACTTCCGAAAATTATCGCCATCACCGCCATGTTACTCAATGAAGGTCACGTGACTCGGGAGCGTGACGTCATCGTCCACTCGGCGTTGGTGATAAATTAATTGAATTTTTTACTTTTATTTTTTGGTTTTTTGATGATTTATGACTTTGGTGTGAAGCGTTAATTATTTAGTCGATTTTAGTCTGGAGTGACGTCATTTAAAATTCACAAATCAGAAAAAAAAAGATAAAACGAGAAATTGATGAATTTTGGATGTTTAATGATTAAAAGTTTAATATTTTTGTTTTATAAATATAATTTTTATAGTTTTTAATTTGCATATAATGAAAAATAAATTTTTTTCTCTTTATTTTCCCCTTCTCTTTGTGTTTAATGTTGGTTACATGTTTTAACGCTAGATGGCAATAGGAATCAATGAATTCAAAATTTAGAAAAGAAAATCACAAATTTATTTCGTTTACAAAATATTACTCGAATTTCGCTTGTAGATTATGCGTAAAAGTTGAATATCCTAAAAATAAATATCGAAATTGCAAATTAGTTAATACATTCTTTAAAGATCAGATTAGTTAATTACCGGTACATCAGGTTTTATTTTTTAAAAACAACCTGACAACACAAAACCGCCAGATTTGAATTAGGTTGCTACGACAACGTTATACAGAGTCAAATTAAATAGAATGTATTGAAATTTATATGTCGCTGACACAGGGGGTGCGATTCATCGCGTGTCTAGCAGTTCTGTATGTGTTGTCAATGTCAATAGGTGTTGCTAAATGTAAGTTACTGTAGTTTCATATAATATTATCTTCTTTATTGTACTTGGTTGCTATGGCGACTTTGTTCTTGTTGTTCTCTTTCTCATTCTCTATACTTCTAGAGAATTGACCATCTGGTGCCAAAACCCGGGACATTGTGATATAAGTGAGTTACTTTACTGTTTTTACTCATTATGATGTCTTCTGCTAGTAGAGAAGCAGATACACTAACTCTGAGTCAGCTAATCAAGGAGAGAGGAGAAATAAGAGCATATCCATCACTAGAAAGGTCCACGAGCTGCAGATGGCGATTGTGAATAGTGACCAAAAGGCTATTCTTCGACATATGAAATGAAGTCACATCCCAGACAAGACAAACTGGAGAGGAGGGATGCAGTTGCTTGTGAAGAGTTTCTGAAAGGGATGAGCAATGTTTTTGTTGCAGTCTTTTAGAGACCTAGCAACTCCAGTACTGAATAGTTGCGATAGCGAGAAGGAGAAAGAAGATAGATAAAAAAGCTTGATTTACTTCTGGTTATTACAATAATTAAGTAACCATAAGACAGCAAGAAAAAGAGAAGATATTTTAAGTGAATCTCAGAGAAGACCTTGGAATATATATAGTGAATAAAGATTTAAGCATTTAAAGCATGTTTTGTTTCATTTAACCTGAAATTAGAGCAAGCCTAGTTTTCTATAAAACGTGCCACGCATGCGTGGACAATAAAGCCATTATCATCATCATCACATTTATAATGTCAAAGAAATGCATTGTGTGCGACAAGATCACAAGCGAAAAATATTTCGGAAAAACAACGTACCCAAAATGCAAGTTAATCATGCTAAATTAATCTGTGCAAGCTTTATTTCATCACTACGTGTGAAACTCTGCTTCAAACAGGTAAAATCGCATCATACCAATAACAAATTGCCAAAATGCAGGCTGATAAAATGCCTGATGGAGATTTTATGAGTTTCTGTAAAATGATAGCGTTTGTAATTGTGAGAGTAATCATGTGTGACTGTATGAAAATAGATACTGTACATGCACAATGTACCTAATACACTTGCATTATTATTATTATTATCAATTTTATAAACATCAATTTTATAAACAAAAGAAATGTCAATTTATAAAGAATTAACGATCTTTTAGTTAGTTTTTATAAAAAGGAGAGAAAAAAAGGAGAAGAAGAAAGAAGAAGAACCTAAGAGAAAGAGAGACAGAGAATAAAGAGAGAGGTGTTGCCTTGAGCAAAGCTGAAGCTTTACTGATTTAATAATGTGCTGAGATTTGCAAAGAAAACTTTCAACAATAGTCATAGATTTGATGCGTCACATCATTATAAACAACAATTAGAAAGAATGACACGCCAAGAATGAAAGCATATGACAACAATATTCACGTGCTAAAAGGCTTAAATTAGAGACAAACATCAGGCTTAATTATAAGTACAAATTCAGACCCTTAAACCTAACTTAATCCTAAATGTCCCTTAAATGCCATCAAACATCAAAGACATTAGTTTATCAAGTCAAGCTGTTATCCATTTATTGTAAAGAAAAAAAAATTATAATCGCACACATCGAAAACAAAGCTTTAGAAATGGCAGTGTATGATATTGCAAGATGCATTTCTTACTACTGTATTTACTTTAATCACCAATGTAATGAGAAATTCTTTATCACTTTTCGTAAATATATTTCTTTATCGGCGGTTTATGATATATGACCACCGACCATAAGCGCACTCTGGTGGCTGTTGAGTCAGCTACGCAGACTAGGTAAGGGACCGTTCGTAAATGACGTCATGCTAAAAATGACATTTTTTGGACCCCCCCTCCCTTCTGTCACGCTGCTGTCACTGGCTTTCAAACCCCTACCCCTCCCCCATGTCACGTCACGTTTCTGAAATTTAAAAAAAAAATTTCACAAGTCACCTATTTCTGCCACACATACGTTATGTTTTTTTTATGGATAGAGTTTTTTGTAGGTTGATAAAAATTCATTATAAATTTTCAATTTTTGATCCACGTTGTTGGTTTACTGCTAGTACACCACGTGCGCTTGTAGAATGAACTTTGCCCTCTAGTGACCTAGTGACGTCACGCATCCACCGAAGTCATTACCCCCCCTGTCACTATGTGTCACGCCTTTAACAAACCCCCCCCTCCCTCCACCATCGTGACGTCATTTACGAACGTTCCCTAATCGCAAGTAATGTTCCTATACTGATGGGGTTAACTAAAGATGAAGGTTTATTGTTTTTACCACGTAAGACATTA
>JAQFZP010001118.1:0-22308 GCA_034695745.1 Geophilus truncorum | reverse complement strand
GACAGTTGTTGTTGACTCGTGCCGCAAGTTGTTTCTAATTCGTATTAACATTCCAGCGCAAAAACGTCTTATACATTGAGTGCAGATGCGTTGGCTGAAAGACGGGCAGGCTCCCTATGGATGGGAGACGTGAGTATCCATTTTTTAACTCTAAAAAACAGTAAAAACTTGTTAACTTAACGTGTAATTTTTGTTGTTTTTGTAGCTGGAGCCGTACATGGATGAAACGTTTCTACGAAATGGGTTTAATCAGATGGGAGAAAACTTCCGAAATGTGAAGATAATGAAGAATAAATACACGGGGTGAAGTTTGAGAGATGATTTAAAGTGTTGGTGAAATGTTTTTTATATTTATTTTTATTTTTTTTTTAGGGCTTTTATGGGTTATTGTTTTTTGGAGTTCGAAAACGAAGAAACGGCGTTACGTGTTTTGCATAAACTGAATGGTCGAATTTTGCCAAACAGTTCTCCTGTAATTTTTATATTTAGAAAAAGCTTTAGTGGAAAATGACGAAAAATTTAAATATTAAGCTTAAAATTATAAAAAAAAAATGACGAATCGTTATTTCAAAAAATGAAAATTAAACTCGAGAAATTTGCATTTTTCTTAAAAATTATCATTATTTTAAGACATTTTTTCGTCATTTCTTCTTTTCACTTCCCATATAAATTTCTCATCAATTCCCATCTCTTTTTCAAGCCCAAACGCTTCAAGCTGAACCACGCGAATTACGGTAAGGATCACGCGTATAACCGCGAATTTTCCTTGTTCGTCGGAGACCTTAGCCTCGATGTGGATGATTTGGCGCTGTATAAAGCCTTTGGTTCTCGGTATCCCTCCGTTCGTGCAGCGAAAGGTAAACAAAAAAATAAACGCAAATTTAAATTTGTTAAACATTTTCCCTAATTTTTTTTTGTCAAATTAGTTGTTCTGGACGCGTCGGGGAGAAGCAAGGGTTTTGGCTTCATTCGATTTGCGGACGAATACGAGCAGCAGCAAGCCTTAATCCAGATGCAAGGTTACACGGGTCTCGGCAGTAAACCGTTACGTGTCAGCCCAGCGACTCAGAAACGTCCCACCACTGCGGCAACGACGCCGCCTACCGACTACACTCGCTATTACCAGCAGTACGAGCAGTATCAAAATTACTATTCCGCCTGGCAGGATTATTCACAGCAATATTATAATTATGCGTATAATTATAATTACTATAACTACGATTACCAGCAGCAACAACAGGCAGGAACGGTAAATTAATAAAACTAATTTTATTTTTTTTAATTTTAAAGGTTTTCAGTTATCGAATTGGAAATTTCAAATTATTTACTTTGGTGAATTTTTTTGTCAATTTTACAAGAATGGAATTTTGAAATGAAAATTCCTAAAGTTTAGAAAACTTAGAAAATGAAAATTCCGGGATTTAAGATTTTCCTCAAAAAAATAAGAAAATTTTGAAATTTCCAACATGGAAAAATTTGAAACATTTTCAACTCAAGACAAAAAAAATTACCAGTTGAAAACCAAACTGCCAAAACACGAATTATTCAAATCCAACCTTTTCCTCACCACAAAAATAAATAACATAACTATATTCCCAGGTCGGATACGACGCGAGCGGCGGAGCTGCGGCAGTGGTGTACGACACGAGCGACATTTCTGTGGAGGAACACGACACGCCATTCGACGTGAATCGAGAGAACTACGAATACATGATGCGCAACGAGGATCTCTTCACGGCCGTGGAAGAATCCCGTTGGATCCCGCACGAATATCTCAAACCCTGCGTCGAGACTAAATAATTATTTTTCCACTTTATTTGTGTTTTTTGAGTGTAAATCGTATTCGAAATAAATAAAACACCATTTAAATATTACAATCGAAGCATTTTCTTTATTATTATTATAAGCAAAAAGACTTATAAAAATTGTTTTTTGTAAGTTCTGGTGCGAGGTTATTCGATCGGTGTTTCGAGGATACGAGGGCCGTAGAGAAGAACATAGGCGCAGTGCCAGTCGCCGCCGCCAGAGAGTTTGAGGATGTCCTCGGAGGAAATGATGGAAATTTTGTCGTCGTCACATTTGATCCATTCCTCTGAAATAAGAAAAGAGAAATGTTTTAGGAACTTGTGAGAAAAGAAATTTCACTTTATTCTAATTTTTCGTAAACTTTACGAAAATCGACTAATTTTTCTGCATTTCAAGAGCATCGATTTCACGTTTAATTTTACCTTCATTTTTACGAGACCACCCAACGTAATGGCCACTAGAACTCGATCGTCCTTGATGAGTGAGTACAGCTTGAAGTTCGTAATATCCACTATTATTCGAACCGACATCTTAAAAACAAAAACAAAAAAAATATTAATTTCTCTCATTTAGTATTAAAAAAAACAAATACCATTCGACAGCCAATATGGATGCTCTTTCTTCTTCTTCTCATCTTTCGGTTGTTTATTTGCGTCGTTACTACGTCCCTAAAAATTAAAAAAAAATTTAATTTTTATTTTATAAAATTTTCACATACTTGCCAAAATTTTAAATTTAGAAAAAAAATTTTCATTTTTTTAACACATTTTCTCAAAATTTTTAACTTTTTTTCAAAACTTAATTTTTAAAACTTTTTTTTTTTTTTTTGTTATTTTACAAAATTTTCAACTTTTTTCACATTTTTTTTCCCAAAAATTTCTCACCTTTTTCTGCGCTTCTTCCACTTTCTTATCATCGATCACCTTAAACTTGCTTCTCATGGGAACGAGTTTCTGCTGCAAATCCGCGGAACACAGATCGAAAACGTCCAAATTCAGTGGAAACTTGACATCTTTTAGGATTTTTGCATTGATCGACTCTTTCTCCTTGTAAAAGAATCGCACGAACTGAATGGTCAAATACGCCGGCAGACGGCTCACTTTCGACGTTTTCGTGTACGTCGCGTCTCTGCTCAGGTCCGGCGAAAATTTTGTGATGGTTTCTTGCATTCGCTGAAAATAAATACAAAAAATTTTTTGATTATTTGGTTCAAAAATTAATTTTTTCCCGTCAAAAAAAACTCGTAATTCACCATTTTTAAGCCCGAGTGCAGATATTTGACTTCAGGCGTGATAAAACAACTGAGTTGCAGGAAATTTTCAGTTGTGTGTGTTTCAGCCTCGCTTTCGGATTCGTTGCACTTCAATCTGATGTCAAAAAAAAAAAAATTTTACTTAAAAATTATTTTTTTAAGTGATTTTTATGTGATTTTTTGACATTACGTGACGTCAAACATCCCGCCGAAGAACTGATCGATGAAATTCGAGCTCGAAGACTCGATTTCTTGTCCTTCTTCGTTCGTGTTCTGATTCGGAACCAATTTCTGTTGCAACATTCGGATTAATTCGGTCCAACATTCGTTCGCGTCCTAAAATAAATAAAGGAAAAGAAATTAATTTTTTTTTATTTTGTTTTGGTGTTTTGTGAAATGTTACTTGTTGTACGAATCCGCCATGTTCGGATTTCTCTGCGAATCGGGGGAAAGCCAAATGTAGAACTTGAAGTAACAGAATTGGAGGAATAGTTGAAGATGATTTGTCCATTGCGTCGTACAAATCACGTAGAGCTGCGGTGATCGAGTGCGGAGGAACCATTGTACCTGCCAACGTCATTCCACCGGTGAATCTTTAAATAAAATATTATATTTTTTAAATTAGTTGATGTAAAAAATTTTAAATTTCGTCGATTTTTCACAAAATTACATAATTTTTCATCGATTTTGTTTTGTTTTTTTTCAACATTTTGTTATTTTTCATTGATTTTTCACAAAATTTCATTATTTTATTGATTTTTATCAAAATTTCATCATTTTACCGATTTTTCACAAAATTTCATTATTTTTCATCTAATTCCATAAAATTTTCTTAACTCTTAATTAACTTTCATCGATTTTTATCACTTCTTTCTACTTAAAAAATTTTTAATTAATGTATAAACTGTTTTATTAATTTTTCTTAACTATTGATGCATTTTTATAAACATTTTAAACGTTAATTTGTTTTTTTTTTTTTTGTTTTTTTTTTTCAATTTTTCATTCATTTTTCACTTTTTAACGTTATTAAAAAATCAATGAAAATTTCCAATTCCCACTTTTTCAGCGCTTCTCGCAGCTCTGGAACAGTCCTCAAACATTGTACAGTGGCATTCATGTAACAAGTATTCCCTAAATTACTCAAACCAGCCGGCAAATCCAACTAAAAAAATAAAAATAAAAATAATAAATAAATAAATAAATAAATAATTTGAAATTCGCCATTTTGTCACTTACAGCTGTAGCCAATTCAGCCTCAGACATATCCTCGACAAAAGTCACTTTCTCTACATTTTCAAGCTTCAAATGATCTTCTTCTTTACTCCCCATCATCAACACCAACAAACCCTTAAAAAAACACAAAAATTAAATAAATTTATTCAAAAAATAAAAATAATTTGCATAAATTCATTTTTTTAAACCGTAAAAAACCACGAAATAACAACAAAATACCAAAAAAAACACCAAAAATTAACAAAAAACACCTAATAACCACAAAAAACACCCAAAAACACCTACAAACATCAAAAAAACATCAAAAACACTCGAAATCTTACATCTTTGAGTTTAATACTTCCCCAGTCGTCATCCTACGTGGGAAAAAAAAATGAAAAAAAAAATTATTTTCCACATTTGTGTTGGCAAAATGATATATTTGTCACCTTCAAAGTGGCTCCTTTGATCATAACCTTCTGCCTATCGGGTTGAACTCCAGTCAAGGCGTAGAGTTGAGCTTTGAACAACATCGGCTCTTCGTCGATGTTTACTTCGACGTTTTCGAAGAGTTCTTTGCCCCATTTCACTTTGACTGGAATAATAAGTTGAAAATGAAACTTTTTTCATTCATTTTATTCGCAATTTCAAGCGAAAAAACCTTTGTACAGCGGCATGTTGTGTGTTGAAAAACGCTGATTCTGCTTCAGTGGGAACTTGAATCGTGCGCACAACGATGCGCATTAGTTCTAATTCCCGTTTCTACGGAAACCTCAATCATCTACGGTAGTTTAGAGGAAACATTTTTACTAGAAAATGTTGTTTATTTATATTTATAAATACAAAATGAAAATGCATTTTAAGCAATTAATTATATTCATTTTATGTGTATAGAGTTTGTTTAATTAATTTTACCAATAGTGACAAAAAATGCAAATAATTTTCTTTATTTAATTCATACAAAAAAAAGGAATTTTACAGGAAAAAATATTTAATTCACATGCCGCTAACAACTGTAAAATGTGCATCATCAATGGTTGTATAAATATGTCCTTCATCGTTCAAAAACCCCATCGCTAGTCTGAAAAAATAAAAATTTAAAAATTAAAAAAAATTTATTAAAAAAACTTAAAATCTGAAATTTACTTCAAAGATGCAGGACTAATCGATTTTAACTGTTCTTGCAACCATTCCAACGTACAACCACCTTTAAACGTACATTTTTGAATAGTTTTGTACACCTAGCGACAAAAAGTAAAATAAAAAATTAAAATATATTATAAAATTTCAATTTCAAATATTTAATTACCATCATCTGTATTTGATTCAATCCTTCGGGAACCCCAGTCATGTCCACCTCCATTGCAGACTCATTTCCGTCGGCCATTTCAAAATTAGCCTCAAATCCGTGTAATTTTCCTTCGCGCATCTAAAAATTCGGGGGAAAAAATTGAAATTCGTTGATTTTTGATTTTTTTTTACAATATTTTACTTCTTTTAGCTTCGTTTCGAGCATTTTCCTCGCATGAATCACTTCTAGGATGTGGATCGTTAATAGATTCAAGTTTGTGATCGGTTTGATCTTGAAAACAATCACGTGGAGTTGGTCGCGCATTTTCTTAACCGATCCGTATATTTGGACGTAAGTGTTCTCGTTCATCGGACGTCTATCGTTGTCTCCACGATCCTAAATTAAAATTTTAAAAAATTTTTTAAGAAATTTTTCATTTTTTTTTTTTTTGTGGTTTTTGAATTAAAATTTTTTGAGTTTTTTAATTTTCAGGTTTTTTTGATTGAATTTTGTGATTTTTAATCATTTTAAATCTAAAATTTGTTTTAATTTTAAAAATAAATTTTGTGGTTTATAAATTATTTTAAGACAAATGTTTTTTAGAAATCCAAAAATTAACTTTTTAAGTCATTTTTTTTTCTCTTTTTTTTTTATGCCGTATAAAAGACTAAAAATTTATTTTTAAGTATTTTTTTCTCAGTTTTAAGTCTCAAAAATCATTAAAACACAAAAAAATACTCCACTTTTTTAAATTTGAAAGTTTTTTGTATTAAATTTTATGTTTTTAAACTCATTTTAAGCCTAAAAATTGCATTTTTAAAGAGATTTTCTTTCCTTTTTAAAACCTCAAAAATCATCAAAACTCAAAAATCCTCATTTTTACACTCGATTCATCCAGCCAATGCTGAACATTAATAGATCGACCGGTCATATCATCAACAACATAAGCAACATGCGTCGTTTTCTGCTCCACCGACACAACCAAACCAACGATTGACACCTAATAACAATTTCAGTCAAAAATTAATCAAAATTTACCTTTAAAACAACAAAAATTTTCTATTTTACCACATTAATCTCAGTTTCTCCTATTTTAAAAGCGTCAGAATTCGCCATTGCTTCGTAAATGTGACCGATAGTGACCGGAACCACCGTTTGGTTGCGAAATTTCTGTAACAACAATTAATAAATTTAAATACATTTCTATACATGATTTTGTTGTTGTTTTAATTAATATTTTACTCGTTTCTCATTTTGCGACGAACTTGGGCCGGGAGATTGAAATTCGTTCTGTCTGAGAAACCCTTGGCCTTCCGTGAACGCTAAAATGATCAATATGAAGTGTTAAAATAGTTAATAATTGGTTTAAAAGGGTTGACTTACAACTACCGAGTCCCGAACTGAACATTTTCACGACCACGTTAGACACGTTCGACTTTGTTAGTGCAAAACGCGGGAAACGAATTTGGTTTTTATCGTCGCTGACCTCTGGTGATCAACTTTGGAACCGCGCTAGGAATTATCGATGATTTTCATTAAAAATCTTTTAGAAATGTAACTATATTCTACAATTGGTTAATTAATTATTTTTTAACAACTAATTTATTAATGTTTTTTATTTACTTTACAAGATTATTTGGTTTTGTTTATATGTTGTTTTTAAATTTTACCTCTAGGTGGCTCTTGTCATGCTATTGAGGAGACAGAATAAACTGCAAAAAAATAATACAATCGATAAATATCGACGGAAATATCGTTGAAATTAAAAAAAATTTAAAAAAAATCAAATAAACCACGTTGTCATGGTAATTTCTACACAAAATGGCTATGTTCACAGCATTTAACATTAAAAATTACAGTGACTGAATGGACAGAAGTGGAAGAAGCAGTGACGAAATGGATTCAGCAGTATATTTTTAAATCATCAAACTTAATTTTTTAATTTAAAAAGCATTTGTTTATTATATCAGATTCGATCAGCTGTTTGCTGCATCGACAAGGAGCGATGGCGGCGGCGCGAGAGCGAACGAGACAAACGAGAACGGATAAGAAAAGCACAAGAAAACCAGTGGAAAGTGCAAATGTTGGAAGCGGCTTTTGATGGGGAAAAGGATGAAATTATCAAGATTTTCAAAGATGTACAATATTTTAGTGATTTTTATTAACAAATATGTGATATAAAAAATTATGTTTATAATATAAACATATTTTTTTTATATCACATATTTGTTATATAAACTTTATATAACATTTAATAGCTGGGTGAAAGTAATTTGCAAGATGGTCTAGAAGAAGACGAAGTTTCGCAGATCATCAAACGTCGCCGGTTGAACGACATTGTTAATTGCCAAGATGCGAATGGGAACACGCCCATTTCAGAAGCAGCTGGTTGTTTGAGTCAACTTATATTAACACTAGACTGTAGTAAATATGTGATAAATCCCTTGTGGTGGGCCCCAAGCAGAGACAGTCTGGGTCTACAATTTTTACGGGGTAAACTTGGAAAAGTGAACGAAATCGACACGAGAAATTTGAAATTACGCCTGGGGATTTCTTGATCTTCGTAGTCCAATAGTTTGAAAATGTTTTTTTCTGGCAACCCTAACTATATAATTGATCTGGGGCCTCATGTGATTTCAATTTAGGTTTTGACTTTTGATGACTTTTTTGAGGAATTTTTTTTTTGGAGGCTCTTATAAATGCTAGAGTCCTAATTTTGCACTTGGTGTACCGCATAGGTAAATCCGTCCCTGCTTGGGGCCCATTGATTAATTTCTCAATAACCTGGTGGGCCAGTCTACTTCTGGCCCCAAGTGTAGTTTCAAATTTCCCGTGTTGCACTGACTTTTTAGACTCTCTTGAGTGGGCCATTTTAAAAGTTTTTCCAGTAGAACCAAGAGATACAAATTGTGAAACTTACAAAATCGAAAGATAGAAATATCAACAGACATGTCCAGATGTCACTATGCTAATAATGTCCAATTTTGAGATAAGCCAACTTGGGATTTATTCCATATTCACATTCACTACACTTTGGTTCACACTTAAGGATCTATAGCTCTAGTACATCTAAATCATCCCATTTCTAAAAATGATCTATTGGTTTTGAAACAAGGCAGCAGGTGGAAGTGCAGAAGTGGTCACTTTGCTGATTCAGAAAGGCGCAGATCCAAACATTCGTGGAGCGTTCCATCGAACTCCGATCTATCGAGCGGCTTTTGCTGGTCACTTGGAAGTCTGCCAAGTATTACTGAAAAATGGAGCAGATCCAAGACTATATGCAGATGATGGCCAAACTCCTGAAATGGTTTCATCTTTGCCCTCTATTCAAGCATTGCTCAGATCTTGGGATTTATCGGTCACCGATTCGATGTTGGACACAATTGCAGTCACCGAAACCATGAGCGAAAGCCATAAGAAGGAAGTCAAACAACAAGAAGCTGAGAAACTTAGGATCAAGTACATAGAGGCTCATGTTGAATGGAATAAAAGATACAGTGAAGTGAGTCTTTGAGTTAAGAAATGGTACCAATAACTGAAATTACAGATTTTTTAGTTACTTTCAGCACAACAGAGTCTGAAGGAAATAAGAGAAGAAGAAGAGTCAGGTGGAACAAGTGATGCCTTAGTTACAACAGAAGCAATTCAGGTAAATAGTCTTTCTCCTAATAGCTTCTGCTCCCTAGTGACAAAATCTTGCAAACATGTAAAAGAATTGTAGAAGGTTATTTGACAACTCAACTTGCCACCAAGAAGATGAGTTAGAAGAGTGTCCAATGGTCAATCTAAACAAATATCTTATAGTATTTCTAGAGTTTGTCAAAAGATGGTAGAGATAAAGCAGAATGACTTAGACTATAGATAACAATGCAGCATTGAAAGTGTGTTACACAGCTGGATCTTATTTTTAGTTATTTTTACATTTTACCACTAGATGGCCAAGCTTGTAATATAATATGATTTATATTTTTCTCTTTCACAAAACCAATATGTAAAATCACTTTTATTAGATTCTTGAAGCTGCTGAAATTAGGGAACAATATTCTCGCTTTCGAGTCGATGAACTTCATCGTAAATTCTCAGCTTTGGCCATCAAAGTGCCTGATGTTCAAAGTAAGCAAGATTTACACTATCACTTTATTATTATAATTATTATTTAACCATTTTTCATCAATAGGTGACAGTAATGCTGACCACAGTAAATTAATTCTTTTTAGGAATTTAAATGCTGAATTGATGAGAGACGTTGATGGCAGCATCGAAGCCAGTGGCCGGTGAATTTAAAAAGTTTCTTACTCAATTTGTTAAACCTTTTCATTCACTTTAGTTACCCATTGGTAATTGACAGCACGGATCAAACTGTAATTTTTCTTCGTTATTGTGACACTAACTACTTGGATTCTTTTATTCCAAGACACATGGAGCCAGAGACCATTCGAAGAGCAATAATAGGTGGAATTAGGTTAGAAGTAGTTAAAATAATCCACAAGTTTGTAACTTTTAAGGTCATGGTTGAAATATTGCCATCTAGTGGCAATTTTTTAATCACTGATATCATCAATGCTGCCATCAAACTGGATCAGATTGGTTTTTATTCAATTAGGTACCGGTACTCAAAATAATATTTTAGTTGTAGAAATGGCCACATTGGCACTAGTTTGTGTCTTGAACATAGAAACAGCCTAAAGAAAATAGTAAATTATTCTACTTATTTTAAGAGTTGATTTCCTTGTAATACAAAGACATTCTATGGACAGCCAATAGATGTTTGTCCATGCATTTAAGACATCATATGGATGACCAGATTTATCTCATATGTGTCTAATGGATGACTTCTGATTTGTCAGATGTCTCAGGGCTCGACATTCTGTAAACATCTTATGAGCTCAAGATGTTATGCAAATCTTATAATTTGTAATTAATAAATGTCTGTAGGATATCCACAAAATGACATTCTCTGAACATTATTTAAATCCTATAATTGATCTTTAATGGATGTCTATCAAAAGTCAAAATCTGGCTTTTTAACATACGTCATTAAATGACGTTTAACGAACATTCATGACTGCACATCAGCTTTAAGCTGATGTGTGATATATCATCTTTAATGTGTTTTGTGTGTGTGTGCATAACAATTTAGTTATTTTATTGAATTTTATTAAATATATGTTTTATTGGTTTATTTGTGTAATCTGTTTTGATGTGTTTCATGCGTCTGAGGTTTAAGAAAGTAATCTTAGTTTATATTTGTGTTTAAAACTGAGTGTTTTGGTTTCTTGAGTTTTCTGGGATTAATTTGAAATTAAATATAAGAGTAATCAATCAATTGTAATGGTTAAAATAAGATTAGAATTGTTTTTATAATAACTTGGATATTTATAATTTGTAACTCTAGCTTTGCATCATATGATATGATGCAGAGCTAGAGTTACTGGAGTATCATTTTATATTTCCTTTTTTCTTTGTCTGTTTTGTATAAATAGTATTCAGTATACAAAACAGACAAAGAAAAAATGAGACACAAAATCAACAAGTATTTAATATAAATACTTGTTGATTTTGTTAATAAATTTAGTTCTCTTGCTGGGTGTTTCTGACTGCGGTTTTTTAAACACTCTATTGCTAGATGTTGTAACTTTGGTTGCAACAAGGCTTAAAGACTGGCCAATGACAGTGTTTAATTGGAAGTAAAAGCAAACTAGAATAAGTGTTAAGTGTTGTAAAATAATTCTTAAAATTTGATTGGTTTTCAAGGTATGGAAAGCCAGTGGTTATAGATTTGCATGGAACAGACATATTTGATGCAGTTTGCATGAAGTTTAATGATGTTTTGCCTGACTTGATGGATTTGTTGCTGTCAAAGGAGATTTTGAAAAATGAAAGGTAATTATAAAACCTGATTCATGAAACTATTTTAAACACTTTTATGTCTATTTTAATCAGATATTTGGAACTGGTGAAGCCAGAAGATGGTGAAGACTACCATAAAGCAAACTTCATGCCAGACAGATTAAAGGATTTTAAATTAATCCTTTTAACCAAATGTGAAAAACCACCATCTGATTTAGTCAACAAAACCTTTGTAATTAAGGTTAAAGTCTCTTCTAGAACATCAAGAACAAGGTATTAATAACATCAAAATCCATATAAAAACAACATCTATTAATTTACTTCGTTATATTTTACAGTTTTACTGAATTTTAACTCAAAAAAAGTGTAAAATTACTTTTGTAACCATTGAAATAAACAACGACATCTATCGACAGTTCCAAGAATGATTTCTTTTGCATTTTAAACACAACGCCATCTCTCGACAAATTTCAGAGTTGAATATTCCAAACAGCTCAGCTCGCAATGGCGTCATTGAACGACGATCCGCATTTATGGTCGAATTTGAAGATGTTGCGGTGTTCAATGCAGAATCTCCACTCAGCACCACAACAAACAACAATAACCAACGCAATTAAACGGTAATGAGAAGTTCAAACCGTTATTTATAACGTGAAATCTTAAATTCTCTTCTCTCATCAACAGACGACGGCAACTCACCGTTATAAATCTGATCGAAGAGAAAATTTCACAAGTTCTCGAAGCGATTTCTAGAAATCAACAACTCGTTTTGAACATTCCGAGTCGAAAAAGCAGAAATAATGCCACGAAGAGGATTATTTTCGACTTAAACAAGGAGAAAACAGCGACAAAATTCGGTCTGGTGACGAATTTTTGAACTAAGAATCAAATTTTTATTTTAAATTTTTTTTTCAAATTTTAGTGCAATTTATTTACACTTTAAGCCAAATATATAAATTAATACTTACCTGCAAAGTGTGCACTAAACGGTAAGGTATAGAAATCTATTTTTTTATGGTATTTTTAAGTTTTTTTTTTATTTATTTAGAGATTTGTTTTATCAAAACGTGGCGCTGTTTCATAAACAAGTTGTTGTGGATGAAATAATCGATGATATTGCGTGTTGGTTCGACGTTTCCCGTAATTGGCTCAACGTTGTACGTTAAAGTGTTTGTTATTAAGGTGAAAATAGTTATTGTGTAATGTTTTGACAATAGGTGGCGTCGGAAAAAGGTCTCGTAAATGGAAATTTACAGTTTCATGATGAAAATGGGGGATATGTTGACTGCGGTGCTTTGGCCAAAGTGAGAAAAAAGTGAAAAAAATTATAGAAAAATATTTAACAAAATTTGTTTTTTTTTTTATTTAGGGTTCTCTCATTTCGGCATATTCCGAACATTTTACATGTAATTTTTGAATTTTTTGAATTATTTTTGAATTTTTTCAATTATTTTTTGAATTTTTAGATCTCAAATCCGACGCTAAATTTGTTCTGATAGTTGAAAAAGACGCCATTTTCCAGAAATTACTCGCAACTGATATTTCTGCAACATTAAAATGCATTCTTATCACCGTAATTATGATTTACGTTATTTTTTGATAAATTTATCGATTTTTGTATTTATTTGTAATTTTTAAAGGGAAAAGGATTTCCCGACTTGAACACGCGCCAGCTGGTGGCGAAAATTTGGACTGACTTGACAATTCCCATTATGGTTCTCGTTGATTGTGATTTTTACGGTAAATTATTTTTGACGTTAAATATTTACGTAAATATATATTTTTCATTAATTTTTTATTTCTAGGCATCGAAATAATGAACGTGTATCGATATGGATCGATGGTAATGTTAATGTGAAATATCGATAAAAATGATAAATTTCGATTAAAAATATTTTGAATTTTTTTTTAAAGACACTACGACATGAGGTTGATAGTTTAGTTCCGCCGAATGCCGTTAAGTGGTTGGGATTGTTTCCTGCAGAAGTTGTAAAGTAATTTATGATGGATCTGGTGTTAAAGGATGGGAATTAGTCGATTTTGTTTTCATAGAAATTTCGAAGTTTAATGAATTTTATTTTTAAAAAAATTCTATATTAACGTGAATTTATCGAAATTTAGTGATTTCTATTGATATTTCGTCTTATCGGTCGATTCGTTGATGTTTTGATCGATTTTATTGAGATTTTAATCGATTTTGTAGAAATTTCGAAGTTTAATGAATTTTTTTTTTAAATCCGATATTTTTGTGAACTTTATTTGAATTTAATAATTTGTATCGATATTCCGTCACATTGATCTATTCTTTGATGTTTTAATCGATTATATTGATCGATTATATTGATGTTTTAATCGGTTTTTATAGAAATTTTCGATATTTTAGTCAAACCTCACCTTTAATAATATCATTTGGTTTATTTGAAAACCTTTTAAAATATCTTTTAAATCTTTTTTAGGTTTAATTTACATACAATTTCCGGTTGCGCGATACCTTTAACATCAAAAGACAAGAAAAGCTGCGAAAAACTACTCGAGCGAACGGAAAAGATGGAAATAAAACGTCAAGTAAAAACCAATTAATTTTTTCTCGCATTTCCTTACAACAAAAATTTAATTAAAATTAAAATTTATTCTCAGATCCAAGTCATGCTCCGAAGCAATGTAAAAGTGGAACTCGAAGCGTTGGATAAATTAGGATTGAATTTTTTGTCAAACGTTTATTTGCCTAACAAGATTCGTTTTGGTGGCTGGATTTAATGGAATTTTAATTCAAATTAATTCACGTTACACAAATAGTTTTTTTTGTAAGTTTTTTTTAATCGATTTTTCGATTTTAAAAATGTGTTTTTGAACTTTTTGGATTTTTTTTTTTTTTAATAATTAAATTTTTTTTCCTGACAAAAAATAGAGCATCGAGTTTATCGATATTTTCAAGTTTATTGATTAATATTTATTGATATTTGGTCGATTATTTATCGATATTTTGGTTGATTTTGTCGATTATTTATCGATATTTTGATTTTCTCGTCGATTTTATCAATTATTAATCAAATTTACACAATTTACTTGATATATTAATCGATTTTATACAAAGTTTGCTATATTTTAATCGATTTTATCGATTATTAATTTATATGTTTATTTTCCGATCGATTTTATCCATTATTTATCGGCATTTTCATCAATTTTATCAATTATTAATCGACTTTACACAACCTATTCGATATTTTAATCGATTTTCTACAGACACTTCGAATATTTCTACACATTAACTACACGTTTCTCTTCAATTTCCCCGTTTTCCCACCAAACAAATAGACGAGATCCACTTATAAATCAATAACCGAGAAAAATACACCTACACAGCAACGTCACTTGCTCATAGGCCTACATCGATCCCGTCGTCATGGCAACTCCCATCCGCGCAGCACCCGGTTGACATCCCCGGGTCCATTACGGCCAGTGGCCACTGGCCACAGGTGAGAAATCCATCATTTTCCCTCTCTAATAACCATATTCAACGCCGGAAGTGGGTTAAAAGTTCAAGGTAACCAGAAAAGCGAGAAAAATGACAGACCGCTGTCATGGCAACTGTTTGTTTACGAGTTTCTCGAGCGAATTTCGATTACATTTCGTGTCACCAGGGGGCGTTTTATTGCCCGAAAAATACGTTAAGAGTTTTTTTTATCGGTGTTTTCGTTATTTTGTTGCATCTTCCGGTTGAATTTGTAATTTTTAAAATGTTTGTAAGTAATTTGTTAAGTTGTGTGTAATAACTACCTATAAGTGCTAAGTGGGGGTTTTGGGCGTGTTGTGCGCATGCGCAGTGGCAGTACGAGTGGGTGTGGTGTATAAGTGACATGTAATGACAGAGATAACATGTTTGTCGTTTTTATTTTTCTCGTTAAGTCAAAATGACGGAGCGAGTGGCTGAAAAAGACGAAAAACAGAGGCAAGAAGGAGACGAAGACGAGGATGAAGACGACTTTTTCGACGCTGAAGGCGAAAAGGGATTTTTAAAGGTGAGGTTAATGGTTTAATTTAATTAAACTAAACAGGATTATGATTATGAAATCTAGTCATCTCGTATTGATAATGTAACTTACTACTTCCTTGGAGTGTCTAGCAATAAATGAATAAAAAAATTTACTTTTTGAACACGTGTAAAGTTCGGTGTAAATAGTTGGTATAAGGTAAAATTTGTGATATTTTTGGATCTAATTAATAAAATGTCAAAAGCGTGTAAATGTCAATTTAAACCAGTTTAAACTTGATTTACATATTGTAAATAACCAGGGGGTCGGACAGACTCAAATGTCATCCATTAGATTTAAGATTTGTAAAAGATTTTTTTAAAGATTTACAAAGATTTTATAGATTTTTCAAGATTGGTAAAGGATTTTTATGGATTTTTGACTAACAATTTGAGATTTGCAAAGGTTTAGAAAGATTTTTTTTTCCGAGATTTTTGACCTGTCGACGAGATTTTCGAGTTTGTCCAATCTCTCGTAAATACTTGTAACCCATTTAAGTGTAAATTGTTAATAGAAATTGACTTGTTCATAGTAGCAAATAAATTGTGCGAATGTTCGTTTGAATGAACGGTTCATTTCTTTTAAATGAAAGTCAAGAAAGGTTAAAGGATCTTGATCTATAAAACTTAAGCTTGGGGATCGGACAAACTTGATGAAATTTGTGAAGATTTGTAAAGATATTTTTTTTAAGATTTACTGAGATTTTTGGGATTTGGAATGAATTTTTAGGGATTTTTGGAGGTTTTATTGATTTTTAGAGATTTTTTGATTCGTCGATGAGAAAGATTTTACAGATTTTTTTTGGGGTTTGTAATGAATTTTTAGGGATTTTTGGAAAGATTTTGATTAAAGGTTTGAGATTTGCAAAGATGTTTAGAGATATTTCGACCTGTTGACAAGATTTTCGAGCTTGTTTGGAGGTATATTTTTAGAGATGTCAAATATTCATGAGGATTATACTCTTAGTCATAAACAAGATAACTGTCTGCATCAATTTTAATCTAAAAGTAAATGTAACTTACTGTTAATAAACTTTGTGATCATTAAGGGAATTACTAAAAGCATCAAAAAATGACAGTAAATGGTAAATTGGTTGCTTTGTTTACTGAAGTGATTACTTTGGTTGTTTATGTATGTTTTTGTGATAATAAGAACTGGCCAATAATAATAAATAATAATGATAAGTAAACAACATAGCATTTGTAGATAGACTAGAGAACCATCCAGATCGGATATTGTTATTTACACTGACCGAGATTAAATTGGTTTCGATCTTGGTCAACTTGTCCAGTATAAAGCAGCATCGTAAGTTAAACAAAGAGCAAAATGCAAAGGGAGCAAAATGAGTGGCCATAAACATGAAAATAATTAATAGAAACATATACAGGTCAAACCTCCATATAACGAACTTGCTTATAACGAATTCATTGTTATAACTATAACTAGAACTGTATTTTTTAAAAAAAATTGTGTTAAAGATTAATGAAAACTCAACAAATAATTGGGAAGAAAATAAATATTGGTTAAGGTCATCGGCTTACGGCTACTTTGGCCATACGCAACCTGTTGCAAGACATTAGCAAATCTCACATTTACAAATGAAGTCAACTCCCTCATATCCGGATATACTGATATCCGGCCAGTTCTCTTATCCGGGAAAAGGTCTCAGCCCCTTTTAATGTCTCCCTACACTAAATACTCTCTCTTACCCGGCCAGCTCCCATATCCAGACACTTTTCCCAGTCCCGCCCTATGTCCGGATATGAGGGAGTTGACTGTAACCACAAAATTAAGAAAATTACACAATCCTAAAACACTATCTGCAATCCAAAATTATTACACAATCTTTAAACCCATATACACAATTCAAAATGTTTGTTCGAACACACCGCTTTGAAAATAATGAATCTTCGTAAAGACATCGATACTTTAAACATTCTGTAATATCAACGAAGCATTAAGTCGGATTTAGCTATAATCGCTTCACAATTACGAGTCTAGAATGTAATGAGATTTTGATAAATTGGATTATCTTGGACAAGTTTAATAAGCTTCAGCTACAAAAAGTGCTTCGATGAGCTTTTACCTCCCACCGGTCAACGTAGTTCCAACAAAATCCACTAAAGATTTTACTTTTGTTGAACTAATCAGTTGATCTTGTAACTTTAATATTGATTCTGGAAAATTTTATTTTTAGTGTTCAAAAGAAGCTCTTCAATCTATTTCCTTTGAAAAGTTATTAATGAATGTTTCATGTTGTTGCTTAGTAACTGTCAACAACAATGAACTTGTGTGGGTTCTGTCTATTTTTATTCATTACCATAATTGTAGATATTGAATATCTGTTCCATGAAATTTGAATAGAATCTGAAGGTTTTCAATTTATTAATTAAACTGTTCAGAGACAACGAAATCCCAGAGGTAGTCGATCATTGTTTAATCTAAATAAATGGTTCAATGGATAGATGATAGTGATTTGTTTGGTAATGAGTTATTCGAACAAAATCTTTGTGTAACAAGTATATGATTATTGTTGTGAAACAAGTTTATTGGTTGAGAATAAATGTGAAGAGTGAATGGCTGGATGAATGTCTCTTTTTATAAATTAGACAACAGTTCCAACATAGGTTATAGGCCTAGGAAACAATTTATATACCATTAGTGATGGACTACACTGCGTATAAAAATAAATAAAAATCTTGTGATTAATTAATGTTGCATCCCAATGTGTACAAATATGGTAACATTGTCATTTCTACGTCATTTACATCGACGTCTTTTTCACCCCTTAACTTAAGACAAACATCAAGTCTCAAAAAAAGCATAAAAAACAACGTCTTTGTTATTTCTGAAAGTAACCTTTTCCACTTTGAGACTAAAAAGACTTTAGAATGACGTTAATTAGACTAATTTGTGCGCATTGCGATTGATTCAAAACGCAGACATTGAAGATGCAATTTGAAAATGTTAAGATTAGGGTATTAAAAGATTGTGAAACTTTACCTACAATCTTGAAAACTGGAAATGTCAAACGACTACATTTTGAATTTTACAGCCGATTCATTCTTATCTATACACAGGAGAACTTAAAGGGAATGTCACTCTACATCAATGCTATCATAGGTTAAACAAAGGTTTACACACTTTTGTACTTGTTGTTAAAAATTAAAATGACGACTATGTTATTTTCACCAACAAATGAGATTGAAGGCTCAAGTGACATCATTTGAGCCATCCAGTCTTTAAGTTGGAGATCAGGATTTATGATAAGAGCAGATTAAGACTAATCCAACTTTCTAATTGACTTTCTATCCCTATCTCTAATGGTTTTCAAGATACAAAGTGAATGACCTTGAAAATAATGTTCAAAATCATTGGTCACATGATCAATGGATGTCCCCCAGTGAGTTACATAAGGACCAACTATCAGAAATATTCAAAAAATATTTCTTTTTATTAATTAAATTAAATCTCTTCTTTTGGATTACAGGTACTGTTGGAATTAACAGTGAATTTAGCACTACGCAATTCGTTGTCCCTGAAAAAAATCGCGCACAACGATTCTTTTGTTAACATCATGTTAACATTTCTGTAGAGATTAATACATAACATATATAAAAATAGACTTATCTTTGTTGCTAATACTTTTCCCCGTCTTCTTTCTGCCGGGTTTTTCCCTACAATTTGATTTTCTCCTCTGACTCACTGTTGCTTTTGTTAACTCAATCCTTCTCAACCGCATAATTGACTACAATTACTCATCACCTCATGTTTATCATCTCATCTCCCATTACAAAACATTAAGACATTCTAAACCTAACTTCTACCCCTGAATATCCAATTATTTTACAAGTTTCGTAATATACAGGTGTGTGATATCTGAGCAATATCTGTGTATCAGCAGACATTTAATGAAACTTCAAGAAAATTTTTTCAATGTAAATCAGTTTTACATACTGTACAAACAAAACATTTTGTAAGCTACCAAAATAATTTCTAAGTACCGTACTGATATTATATTTTTTATGAGGAATATTGCAATATTCAATGGGATATTTTAAAGCTTTTAAGAATATTTTGAAGATTTTTTGGGAATATGTATGTGCATGATTTTTCGGGCATAATTTTACAGAATCCGCCTCTTACTAATAACAAATTGACAAAATTCATGATTATCAACACATTTCATGAATTTTACGATATTGTTAAATTCATGAATTATTTTCGATATGTGTGATACGGTACATCGAATATTTTTTTTTGCCTTAGCAATATGAATACGATAAAGTTTGTTCAATTAGTGAATATAGTTAAAGGGAGAGGCTGCCGTCCAAGGATGGCGTTAAACCTAATGACCAATGAGATGCCAGTGATGTTTTAAGTCTTGTATTTATAAAGCCAAATAATTAGCAAACTTTTAATAATATAGAATTCCATTCTTAATTTAGAAATTGGTCGTTAAGATACTGTATTCCTTACATACTACTTTTTAATTTTCTTAAAATTATTTGTCATTTCTTTGACAGACTTCACTAAAGCGGAAGAGTTTACGCAAACCACTGCGTGAAACCCAGGGACAACCGTCGAACGGCGAATCCACGGACGAGAAATCGCGAGATTCGTGTCCGGACTACTTCGGAGTCCGGTCGTATCTTCACAACTTCTACGACACCTCCGACACAGATCCTTACGAAGGCGTTGGCGAAGAAGACGACTTCCGGTATTTGGTGACTCCGAGGAAACGATACTGTGAAATGTCGACGTCGTTTTGCTGGAAAGTGGCGGTGTGGGGCGGAATAAATCTTGTCGTTCTTGGCACCATTGCCATTTTAGTCGGTTACGTCATTCCCAAGCGTGACGTAATAATCGGACAACGAGACGACATTGAGATAATCGATCGGAGTGCACTCAAATTCAACGCTAACTTAGATCTGTGTAAATTCGTAGGTTTGATCGTCTTTTGCGTTGGAGGTGCTTTCGTAATGTCTGCGTTGCTCTTCCCCGGTGCCACGGCTTCGACTCCGAGCACCGAAGACATCTTCGGCTTGAAGATCGGCAAGTTGGATCCGCGAAGTCCGACCGACGTCAAGATACCCATTACTGAGGAAGTGATGAGGATTCAGCCTCAGTTAGATAAATGAATGTATGAATAAATTACTTACGAGCTTAAGTATAGATTAATGCCCGTTCCCGATCGGTTTGATTTTTGGTTCAGGTGTATTTGAACACGCGAGTCCAAATCTGACCGTTTAAAGCTGTCCCGATAGCACAACTGAACTGGAAATTCGCATTACCGAATCCCTAAGACGAGCACATGAGTTAAAGTGATAGTGTCACGATTTTCTTTTCTTCTTTTATGTGAAAAATCATGTAAAAAAATGTGTAGTTTAATTCATGAAATTTAATTTTTTGTATAAATTTATTTAAATTTCTATGTGAAATGTCTGTTTGGTTGGAAACGGAAGTCTCGACCTTGTTCTCGGTTGTGACGTAATAACAGGGAACGTCTACTTACAAATTTAACAACAGATGATGTTAGTTAATTGGAATTAGGGGAATGTAACAAGGGGCATGTCAAAAGATTAGTCCCATTCTCCTCTTATTTGGAAAGACGGTGTGCTTAATCCACGGATCTTTCTGATTCCAGTTCAGTTGTGCTCATAGGGAACGGCCATTAATCTATACTTAAGTTAAATTGATGAAAGATAAATCCTCCAATCAAGGCCTGATTTCTACAGATCTATCATTGAATGATTACTTTGAGTCGAGATCTAGTTTCCAGTAATTGCCAATTAGCTTTAATTCAAGTAGAGGATAAGATTATATCATAAGATACGATAAATGGAATTAAATCTACAAACATTGCTATTAGATTTCTTGGTACACATTGAAATGTTTTGGAAATTCAGTTTTAATGAAGCCTTAAGGGGTTTATTACATTTCAATTAATCTCATTAGAACATTTGGAGCGTTTCTAATAGGAACCGTCAAAATATGTTCGTTATATCGAGGTTCAATCTGTAATTTCAATTTTTTTAAAAATCAGAAATACATTTCTGCTTTCCGAAGATTTAGCAATGTTAAATGTGTGAAAAATAAATTGCAAATTGTAAATTAAACCTCACATGTACTTTGGGTTGTAGCAGCCATTTTTTAAAAGGAAGTGAGTCTTAAATCTAAGTATAACCTTACTTCCGGTTCGTAAAATATGTTAACTATAAGCGATAATTTGCTAAATCGGAGTTTGTTATATCAGACTTTTTTTTAACATTGAGTCTACGTGAAACCAATCAAATATGTCTAGCGTTCGTTACATAGAACAATTCGCTATAGCGAAGTCTACTTCTAATGCTAGGGTGACCAGACGTCCCGGTTTTCCGGGATTGTCCCGGTTTTGAGCCCTATGTCCCGGTGTCCCGAAAAAGTTTTTCGGGACGCCCTTTTGTCCCGGTTTTTTAATTTTAAAAACTTTTCCTAAAAGGCTAAAACTACAATTTTCATACCATTATACGACGACTCATACCTAGCCACCGATAAGATACAGTAAGTGCGTGGCACTTATTATTTCGTGTTTACTTCATACTAATTGTTGTTCAATCTAAGTAACTTTTCACGAAGCTAAAAAAACTAATTGTACTTTTAATATCTGAATCTGAGTAACATAAAAAAAAAAAAAAATCGCTGATAAAGCATACACTGGGGATCTTATTTTTTTATGCCGCGACAATAGTAAAAAAAAAAAAAAAAAAAAAAAAAAAAAAAAAAAAAATGTTTCCCAAGCAGCGAAATCTCCTTCCCCCCCCCCACCCACCCACCCCCACCCGAGTGTCCCGGTTTTTCGCTTTCGACATCTGGTCACCCTA
>JAQFZP010001117.1:0-22309 GCA_034695745.1 Geophilus truncorum | reverse complement strand
GATCTCGGTCAATATAAAATATAAAATAATATATCAGCATTTAACTTTAACTCTTTACAAGTTATTTCGATGTAATGTAAAACAACAACATCGTATTACGCGCCTATAAAATTTCAACCGGTTCGAACCAGAGTTAGTCGAGTCTGGTTATTGCGGTAATGACGTCGTTGATCGCAGTTTGTTTTCCCTGATTTCTACAGCAGCTGATCTGACTTTGATTCATTTCTTAATGATTACACCAATAACGACATTTCTCGGCAAATAATCAAAGCAATGGAGTTTTGAAAGTGCAATATCTAAACTGACATTTCCGGGAAAAATAATTGATATTTTTGTTGATCGGGTAGGTGTGTCGTTCGTTTCTAGAAAAATATTTATTTAAAATTTATTTACCTGAACTGTTGCCAAGAGCTTATAAAATTAAAAACTAATATATTTAAAGTATTCTTTCATAACTTGATGAACACTTAAAAATCAAACATGGAGGGGAAATATTTTTTTAAACCATTCTTTATTTTTGTTTATGTTTTTCCTAGATCGAAAAATGCCGCAAGATACACCATTTTCGAACAAACCATTAAAAAGTAAACGCATCAGTATTCCTAGAGTGAGAAGCAGCACCGATTCCGATTTGCAACAACCGTTTAATTTCTTGAGAGATGTCGAATCCGATTCCATTCTACCAGCGAGATTAAAGTAAAAATGTTAAATTAAAAATTTATAAATTTAAAAATTTATTAAGGGAAGAGATGTCGATAATTAAATTTTGATTGCAGGAATCGGTTATACGAATTATTCAACCAAATCGAAAAGGAATTCGAGTTACTCTATTCAGAAAACATGAATTGTACGACTGTCGAAATGTCGACAAGTTCTGAATTATAATTTTTTCCTTTAAATTTTGCAGTGCATGAAAAAGTTGAGAGTTTAAACGAAAGATTGGCCGAAAAAGAAATGTCTTCTAGTCTGGTGGATAATCGATCGACTGATTTAGAGGTCGATAGTGGGAAGTCAATCAAAAAATGTAATTATGATTTATTAGTTATTTGAAAATGTCATATTGTGTAATATTGTGTTTTTACAGCGAGTCAAACTACGCATTTGATCAAGACAACGCATAAATTAAAAGCTCAAACCAGCAAAATTGTGTCGAGTTTCAAAGCACCTACTTTAGGAAGTCATTTGATCAAAGAGTACACGGGACACAGAGACGGTGTTTGGGAAATTTCCGTTCCAAGAGCGGGACAAAATGTGATAGGAACTGCATCTGCTGGTAAACAGAGAAATTCCTGAAATAATTTGAAAACTTTTATTTATTTTTATTTTTATTTTTTAAGATAACACCGCGCGAATATGGTCGATCGAATCTGGGAAATGTTTGCTGGAATATGTCGGCCATCACGGATCGGTGAATTCGATTCGTTTTCACCCAACTCAAGATCTCGTGGTTACTGCATCGGGGGACCAATCAGCCCACATTTGGTGTTTTATTTCTGCACTCGATTCTGGGGTAAAATTTCTCTCTAAACTTAAAAAAAAAATTAAATTCTATGATCCAATTTTGAATTCTAGAAAAGTCACTCTTCAGAAGACGAAGTGGAACTGTCAGAAAAAGAAGAAGCTCACGACGGTGAATCAGAGATAAAATAACTCGAGAGTTGTTATAATTTTTTTCTAAAGAAATCAAAATAAAATTTTCAGAAGAAGTAGTCAGTGGTGAGAGAATTAAAATTCACTCGCCTCTGTACGCACTGATCGGTCACACGGGAGTGGTCATTGCGGCCGATTGGGTTTCAACGGGTGACCAAATCATCACAGCTTCGTGGGACCGTTGCGCCAGTTTGTACGATGCAAGGACTGGACAAGTCGTGAATTCGGTCGTCGGTATGAAATTCAACAATTTTTAAGTGAATGAGAAAATAATGGAATTTTTGCAGGACACGAACAAGGACTGACTAACGTTGTAGCGCATCCGTCGCAGAGGTTGGTCGTGACTAGCTCAAAGGATTCAACTTTTCGCATTTGGGATTTGCGTGAATCATCGCAAGCTGCTTTGATTTGCCACGGACATGCCGAGTATATTTGTTTTAGTTTTGCTAATTAAGATTATCGTGATTAAAAAAGATTTTCTAGTGCCGTCACGACGGCAACGTTTACATCGAACGACAAAGTGGTGAGTGGCAGCGATGACCGTTGCGTTAAAATTTGGGATACGAAAAATTTACGATCTCCTCTGGCCACGATTCGATCGGATGCGTCGGCAAATAGGTGAAAACAAAAAAAAATTCTCTTTATAAATCAATTTTATTTTTAAATTTGCATTTTTTTTTTATTAGATTGTCGGTCTCGAATCAACAAGTGTTGGCCGTACCGATGGACAACAGACACGTGCGATTGTACGACATAAATGGTAACAGGTTGGCTCGATTACCTCGAGGAAGTCGACAAGTAATTCGCTAAGAAGAAAAAAAATGCGATTTTAAAAATAAAATGAAATAAATTTTCTCTTTTTAGGGTCACCGACGAATGGTTTGTGCGACTGCGTGGTTGGATGAAAGTCCAACATACGTTAAAACTAATTTATTTACGTGCGGATTTGACCGTTTGGTACTCGGATGGCAAATCCACGCGTTGAATAAAGAAGGAAAAGAAAGTAAGGAATGAAAGAAAGCACAAAACGTCACTTAAATATTTAAATAGCACTTAAAAAAAAATAAGATAATTCGCATTGTAAAATGTTACAAGACACTACTACTTTGAAATTTAGGTTTATTTTTATTATTTTTATTTAATTAATGTTTTATCAGTTTATATTCTTCCAATTTTTCTTTAGGTGTTTCGCCCATGCAACAATGATATTCCACCTAAATTTAATTTAACAATTATTTTTGATTTTACAATGTTGTAATTGTACAGTGATTTTTTTCTTTTCGGTATGATCCACATTTGTAAATGTGAACGGTACATGTGTTAGTTACATAATAAAGTATGAGTGTGTAAACGGTTTTATTTTTTAAAAAATGATAATTTCAAAGTCGGTAGTCATTACACTTCTTTGAACATTGTTTGTAAATCTAATTTTGCGATACGAAAGAGGGGAGGGGAGGGGAGGGGCGTGGGGAAGCTTGAATTATCCAAAATATTGGTACAGTAAGGAAGCACGGTACAAAAACCTAAGATTGAGATTCTAAGATTAATAATAATGAAAAATTTATCGATTAGTTTATTCAAATACAAAATTACCCCGAAATTTATCGGAAAAAAAAAATTCGATAAATTCTTACAAAAATTGTACTGATTAAATCTTAACTCGTTAATTAAGGGTCTTTTGTTTTTCAACATAAAAATTTTAACTTTAAAAAAGATTGACTAGCATTTTAAATGTAATTTTAATCAAAGTGGAAAAACCCAATTTCATAATGTAAATTTAAAAGAAAGGAAAAGAAAAAAAAGGAATGTTTAGTACGAGTCAAGAAAGAAAAGAAAAAAATTGTGGGAAATTGGCATCACGAATTCCGACTGCATTTTTAGGACCACTCTAGATTGGCACGTCAAAACGCAACTCACAATCTACAAAAAAACTCTGGCAAGGTGAGAGGCATGGCCCCGAACACACGGATCGACATGATCGCACGAATGCAAATTAGAGACTGACGTCATCATAATAATTAACGTTTAACGATGATAAATTATGCGAACGGTGCGTTTATGATAAGAGATCGAATTGGTTAGACTAGAAATTCGAAACGATGCCTTTTACTCGAGCCAGGTTTGGTTGTCAAACGACACTCATCGACAAGTGTAGAATTGCAATCTAAAGCGACATTCTAGCATGATACCAAAAAAGCAGTCAGTCAATCTTCTTCGAAACAAAACTGATCTTGCTCGATCGGTTTCTTCATCCAAGTTCCCAGCTCCGCCTTGCGGAACGCGTCGTACAGCTGATCCTTCGCCATCTGGTAGTCGACCACAGTACGCTTGGCCGAATCGTATAGGTGCACCTTCTCGCCGGCCTCCAATGGGGGCTTCGACGGCATGCACTTCTTGAGATTGACGAATCTGACGAAAAACGACCACTTGGCCAGTCGCGACGGCTCCCCTTGCTCGTTTTTGCCGGTCATCGCGTTGATGATCTCGCCAACGGCTCTGCCGATCGTCCAGTTGACGCTGAAGTTGGGCGCCTTGCCCGGTTGACGCACCTCGGGGCTGCTCGTGAGGCTCATGGACGGCGTGTGCAGTCTGTAGGGCGGTGGCAGGCCCTGGATGGTGCTCGAGATGCGACCGCACACTGCGCGGTGCATGTGACTCGGGTGGTACAGACTGCCGAGAATAATGCTGTCCAAGTAGATCGGCTCGATAAAGTGGCTCAGCAGGGCGCCCTGAAGACCAAGCACGTTCCAGCGGCAAATTTTGTCGGAACACGACATTGTGAGGAGCCGTTGCCCCTGCAGAACGCCGTCCCAGGTCTGGATGCCGTCGCTGGACTTGACGGGGATCGTGCCTTCGCCCGATTCGATCTTGGTGCGCAGTTGTCCCCGCGCCCGCCGGTTCGGGTGCTTGTCCACCGCTTCGCCCGACATGTTCTCGTGCGGCGAGAAGATGCGAGCGTCGCCGCACGGGGCCTTGTTGATGTACAGGTGGAACTTGATGCATTCCCGGAGTTGGAACCCGGTGTCGTCCGGTCGACGGACGAAGATGGACTCTTCCGCTTTCGACGGGTCCGCGTGCAGCTCCAGTTGCGTGTACAGGAAATCGAGCATGCAACGTCTGGCGATGATCTCGGCGTGGCAGTCGTTCAGAGACCCGCCCTTCACGCTCATGTGCTCGCCATTGACGCATTTCGTTCCTGGGGAAACAAAACAAAATTCAAAATTTAATATTTTTTTGCGTTTTCGATTCGTGCGAAACCTGTCGCGACGCAAATCACGGATGCGTCTTCGGGCTGCGTCCCCGTCGTCATCACGATCCCGGCCAAAACTTTGCGTCTCATATGATTCGTCTGGTCTTCCATCAACGACGTGAATTTAGTTATCACCAACCTTAGATAAATTTCAAAAACAAATAAATAAAAGATAAATATTCAATTTTTTTTTAATACCTCGCAACGTGATCAGCCAACACTTGGGGTATTCCAGGGGTCAGTGCCTGACCGTTAAAACCCTGCTGATTGCAGCTGGAGTTGGGAACCACGGGTAAATTGAAGACCGTGAGAAGAGCCAGTTTGGCCGCAGCAGCTTTGGCCACGCGTTTGCTGGGTCCCGATCCCTCGAACGTCTGCTTCTCCACCACGACCGACATGGTGAACCTCTTTGCGTGCGCCTCGCCCGTCTCGGCCACGAGGGTGTACTGCAACCCTGGCTTCAGCTCGTTGAGCAGCATCACGGGATTTTTCTCGCCGGGCTGACAAGTGATGCCTTTAGCTCGCACTTGCGCAGTCAGGTCTTCGTTAATGGGCGGCGCGCATCCGTTGCCGTTCTCGCTGCCCTGCGACTGATCGGCTTCCAGCTCCTTTTTGATCGTTTCAAAGTTGTAGTGTATCTGTGGCTCGTCTGCGCAGTCGCTAGTGAAATCCATGTCCATGATGACTCGTCCCATCGCCTGGTGAGCCTCGCACGCGTTTCTGAACTGAACGAAAGACTTGAGCGCATTCTCGGCCGCCGACTGCTTGGCGAGCTTCTTCGACCGGCCGTAGCCGTGGAATTGCTGACCATTCACGCTCACGGCCACCGTAAAAACGGGCGCGTGCACGGGACCGGTTTGCGAAATCAAGTTGTAAACCAACCCCGGTCGCAATTCGTTCAACTGACACACGGCGTTCTTCGGCTGCGAGGGTCCGGGCACTTTTCGACGTTTCCTCGGTTTCTTCGACGCCTCGTTTATGTCGACAGCCATGCGTTTATGTCCACGTTGGTCGTCGGTGTTGTTGTCGTCGGTGCTCGAGGCCGTGTCTTGGTCCATGGACGCGTTGCCTTCGACTGTCGGAAGATAAAAACGAGTTAATTCACTGAGTTGGATGATGAAAATAATTATTTTTGTCTTAAAATGTGAGAAAATTCCAGCACTAACCAATCGATAAACATGAAAAAGACCAAAATTCAATTCAGTTTCGACGAAAGGTTCGTGTGAGACAAGGCACATATTTCTTCGACAAATATAACCATTCTTAAGAAATATCGGTGTCGAATATTTAAATTTACCGTCCGTACTTTGACTGGAAGGCGAATCCGGGTTTGGAGTAGGATCATTGCACAAAAGCGGTGAAAGATAAAATTCCTTACCCTTAGAAATTACCAACGGTGTTTCAATCGAGACCATTTTTTCAATATAAGTTAATAATTAACTTATGCAGTTCAAGCTTCGTTTGTTGAGAGCGTGCGTAAACAAAATCCACACCGCGACCGACTTCGCTCACATACAATGGCCGACTCTTAATTAAAAATTTCCTTCTGGCTTTGCTCGAGCTTCTGCACATGTGCCGCTGCCGTCTAATGGCGCTAGTGGGCGTTGCGGTCGTTCATTAGTTCGAATTTTTGCCACTGGGCAAATTTGAATGTAAGAAAAACTTTAGAAAAACTTTAGAAAAACTTTAGAAAATTAAAAAAAAATATGCTGGGTGTTTCAAAAGAAGAGATTTGTTGAAATGAGAAAAATACTGTTTCCAGTTTACTTGTGTATGACATTTAAGTGATGCATTTGTTTAGGTTCATTCACAAGTGAACTGGAAACAGTATTTTTCTCATTTTAATAAATCTCTTCTTTTGAAACACCCTGTATAAATATAAATGCAATTCATCTATTGCACGTAAATTTTATTATAATTATCTAATTTATTCGAGATTTAGTTTTGTAAATAAAACTCAAAATAAACTTCAAAAGAATATTTTATTCTAAGTAAGGATGGAAGTTTGTAATGAAAAGTGGACCCAAACTTGAGCAATTGTGGCTAATTAAAATGCTATAATTAATAAAAATATTTACTTTTAAAATGGTTTGTATAAATGTATTTTTAAGTTATTTATTTTGTTAAAAACTTATTAATCAACGATGAAACTTTGTAGCCTAATAAAAATTTTTTAAACAAAACTAATTCATTTATCAACAGACTCATTTAAACAATCTCCAATCAGCCATATAACCACGATTAAAATTATAATTAAAATTATAATTAAATCTAAAATAAGGCACAACGATAAACATTACGTCATAAAGTAAATATGTTAAGTAACTAAATGAAATTAACTAACAATATAAAAAAAAATAATAAACCCACTTATCAAATACGGTATTGCTTTTGTTATAAACCAAAATCTCAAAAATATATTTTAATAAATTCTTCTCAATAAACAAAAATTAAGAAATAAATTTCCAAAATATAACGGAATGTAAAAAATATATATATTATAAATGAGTGGCACCAACATTAGACCAAAAGAAATGCCAAAGACGAAACGACGGCGATGAGAGTGGACATTGCCGTCAACCGATGACCACTGCCGCGTGAATAACCTTCGGCCACATCCTCGTTCAACATCGTTTGCATTTTAGCCCAAGTTCCATTGTTTGCCAAAGGCTCCGTTCCGATGAGATGAGCAATCAAATTGTACGGATCTGTGATGTGAATTGGTGGGGACTTGAAACCTTTTTTAAAACCTAAACAAAAAAAAAAATTTTTTAAATTTCAAAAAAAAAATCAAAATATCAAATTTTCAAAATTTCCAAAATTTCAAAATATCAAAATTTCCTAAATTTCAAAATATCAAATTTTCAAAATTTCCAAAAAATTTCAAAATTTCCAAATTTTAAAATTTTTTTCTTAATTTTTTGTACTTTTTCCCCATGCAAGAAAAATGGCTCTCATATCCGGTTCTGCTGGATCATAGCCATGAAATCCACCCCACTGTCTGTCGGGGTTCTCTGTTGGAAATTGTTTGTTATTCGAGAGCTACATAAAATAGAAATAAAATAAATATCCAATTTCGCAATTAAATTATTATTAATAACACCAACTTACACCTTGTAAGAAATATCCTTTATGAACAACGATGTAAATAGGAGGCACACGTCGGTGGTGTTTGAAGTGATACTTATCTGGTATGTCTTCTTTCTTGTATACATCCAATCCTTCTTTTGTTTTCAATTTGCTAATCATCTAAAACGAAAATAATTTTTAGAAAAATAATTTTTAATATTTCTTCACAATTTACGTCATCAATATCAGCTCCTTTCGCCGGATAAATTCCCATGTGCGAACCCCTGTCAAGAATCCTTTCGACACTATCAGATGCCAAAACATCATCTATTATAATTCTTTTCACAGAACTCGGATCAGTCGCGGTCATCCCGTGGTCAGATACAATAACAAAATGAATCTAGAAATATAAATAATTTTTATTAGAATTTCCCATTAATTTTACTAATTTTATATAAATATATTACCGAATCGTTGAGACCTCTGGTCGTGATGTTGTCTAAAAACTGATCAATCACTTGATCCAATTCCAAAACTGCAGTAATCGTGTTACTCGAATAAGGTCCATTCGCATGTCCAGTCTTATCGGTGTGCTCGCAATAAACCTTTAATAATAATTTTAACAAATTACTAATTACTTAACGCATTCAAATCACATCATACTTGAGCATATTGAACTTGGTCATTTTGAAAATAATCTAAAACACTATTTAAATTAGCTCGAAAATGCTCTACACCATCTTGAGCAGAATACGGCTCCACAATTTCAGCCGTTCGACCTCGAATGACAGTGGAAGACCCCGGCCACATCAACATGGCTGTGGAAATATTGCGTTTGGTGGTCGTGATCCAAATAGGTTCAGCGTCCTCCCACCAAAAAGATTCCTTCACGATCAAGTTCGGGGACATTTGAGAAATTCGGTTCTCATCTGCATCGTACATGTGATTAAGAACCATCCCGTGACTCTCTGCGAACAAACCTAGAAACATAAATAAATTTTTTTTAATAAAATTCAACATTTTTACACTTAATTTTTACCAGTTGCAACCGCATAGTAACCAGGGTACGACTCTGAAGGGTACAGGGCTTCCATGTACTCTGCTTGTATTCCTTCACGAGCCATTCGTGGGAAGCCGGTCAATTCAGTTTGATTTAAATAATCCCAGCGAAATCCATCGATGAGGATGAGCAAAACTTTTTTCTGTTTTTCGTTGTTTATTGTAGAGGGATGACAAGTCACCAGGTGGTGGACACATATTGATAAACAAAGCAGGAAAACGGTTGTGTTAATCTTCATAGTGATTCAACGTGAATAATTTCCTGTAGAATAGAGTAGAGATTATTTATATACAGGGAAAAAATGTTGAGGAAAAATGTATTAAAATAAATTGGTGTTAAATATTTTGAGATTTTTAGTTTATGTTTCAAGGTAAAAAAATTTCTTTAAAGGGGATTAACGTTGCACTGTTGCCAGGTTATTAAAGCAGATTACAACATAAGGTATGCCTTGTTTTTCCTTTTATGAGAATCCATTTCAAGGTTAAGTTATAAGCCCAAAAAAAGAAATTTTTGTTCAAGGACTTGAAAATGAGACTAATTATAAAATTGTGTTGGTAAATATGAAATACCTTTTACCTTAATTGGTAAAATATAATTTTATCTTCGGGGTTTTATCTTTGATCTGCCGTTGATTTTCTTGAAAAAATATTCTCTCTGATAAGAAAATTTTTTTAAATTAATTTTGTATTAGTAAAGAGGAGAAAATAATTTTCACGCATGCGCTGTTTAAAATCCTTATTGTTTTTAGTATAGAAGTAAACTTTTTACCTGCAAATCGACGGTTGCAGTTGCACTTGTAACCTCACCTTGGACTCGTGGTGTCTAGAATTACCTTCCCTCTCCTGTTTAACATAAATTATTCAATTTCAAATGGGGGAGCACCGCTTTATATAGACAGTAGCGACTTTGCTGCCATCTGTCGCCAATTGTCGAAACTAGTTGAGATGCTCTGAAGCGAAGCCTCACTTTGGGTAACATTAAATTTAATTGATTTTATTGCAGTTGATTTATAATTACATTTATAATTACATTTAATAAAGCAGGTGTTGAGTTTAATGTGAAGTTTTATTGATTTTGTGAAAAGTGATACGGAGGTTTGTTGTGATGTTGATTTTGGCGTTTCTTCAGTTGCGCCCAGGATTCTTTCGAACGAATTTCTGTCAAATTGGGTCCTTTTTTGGCATTGAGGAACATGGCATCAAGAATTTCTAAAATGGTTAAAAGACAAAACCCAAGAAATAAAGCCAAAGTGCCGCCTAAATCGCACAGGAACGAGACTTGTGTGTACGATTCGTATTCCTTAATCGTTTGCAACTCCGAATCTTGGAAATTAATGTTTACGAAAAAATCGCCGTGGATGATGCCAATGACGTACGAATGATGAGTCGCGTCAAATGTGGTGGAAATGCATGGTTTTACGCAATTGCAGTGGCTCCAGTTTGAAGAAGCCAAAGTTTGCACAACTTTATCAAACGAATCTCGAGCTTCAGTAAAATTTTTGCATTTCGGCAGTGCAATCGAATCGTTACCGAAAGGAAATCTGTAAATTTTACAATACCAATAATAAATAAATAAATAAATAAATAAACAGACACTTTAAAGCCACAAAAAATTCAAAAGGAATAATTTTGTTATCGATCATTTAAGTCTGGTCTCATATTAATATTAGCACAAGTGTTTTGATTCAAGGTGTTATGATATTAATTTGTGCGTTTTAATCCTTTTGGATTAAATAATTAAATAATTCAAATTTTAAAAAATTTTTCTTTGATTTTAGTGGCACTGTCGGAAAATTGGAATTATCTCTGCTAAAATTAATTTTTTCCTACGTGCCACCTATATAATGTAAGAAAATAAAGTAAATGATCGATTTAAAAAAATTAATTCTGCGTTTTTTCGTTGCCATAAAGAAAAATCGCAAACTTTGACTCTGCGATAAATGTAACCTGCAACTAAAAGTTCGAATCATTGTATTCCGAATGCACGTCTGGCGACAAACATAAAAGTCTTCCGAACGACCACAGATCTTTTCAGTTGAGTTGAGTTTAAAATGCTAAAGAAAAAAAAAAAAAAAGGACTAATAACAAGAATGTCTAACTTTGCAACGATGCGTCCCATTGGGCTCTTTGATTTTGGTCCCCTGGTTTGCTTTCCTGCTGCTCTTCGCTCTTTATTTTTTTATTCTTTTCAGATATATTTACCTTTTTAACTGAGATTGAGAATTGAATATAACCTCGAAAATCGGTCACTTCTGTTCCCTGCAACAAATCGTAATCGTTCACTATTGCGCTCTCGTGTAAAGTAATCTGAAATAAAATTATTAAAACTATTTAAAAAAAAATACTTTTTAAATTCTTTAAACCGAATATTTGCGTATTATTTCTCCATTTTTCGCAAAATGAATTTTGGCTATTGCAGCTACTGTCTTGTTAATCGGTGTTTCTACATTCGAAATAAAAATTTTAAAAACGCAAAAAAATAAAACAATTGCGAGTTTTGTTTCTCACCGTATTCAAACACGATACATTTTCCAAACACAGAATCGTAGATACTTTTTTTAAACACGTCGGGAGTGATGGCAAACGCATCAATGAGCTGCGAAGAGACAGAATTCGGATCTCTCAGTTCCAATTCGTTCCAAATCGACTCGATTTCGTCAACTGACGACATTTTGCAGTTTGATTTCGGCGGTTCGGCGCAAGCAGAGAGTTTCTCAGACATTCCGAGAGGACAAATGACAACGTGAGGAAGCGGCAGAAGTGCGTCAACGTCTACGTTCAGAGCGACAGATATTTTCGATTTCTTGAAGTGACTGATTCGTTCCATGATCTGGAAAGTGCAAGCCACGATTGACACCAAGACGGCGCCGATCCAGAAGATGCGCACGCAAAAGTGCTGCTTTTTGTTTGTAATGTTCTTCCAGCCTGGCAAAGCTAAATTCACTTCTGTCGACTGGTCATCCGACTTTGAAGAGGAATTCGTCTTGCTCGAAGTCATCGCGAAAAATAAAGACTAAGAATAAATGTTGACAAATTTTATTTCTTTCTCTCTAAAAAGTTAAACTCGAAACTTTTTCTCGGACAAACAGACTTTTGTGTCAACATTGACTTAAGTCGTCTTTTGTTACATTGAAAGGATGCGAAAAATAAACCGACTTTGGCGCTTTGTGCACAGGCGGATTGATTCTCGTTGCTAGGTAACGAGTTTTTGTTTACATAATGGCCGAGAAAACAAGCGCAAAAATCAGTCATGAATTTCAGAAGGCTCCTGATTCGATATTTAAAAATTTCCAAGTATATAAAAGCTGTTTGATTTTTCATTTCTTTTAATTTTATTGATTTTGTTTTTGGTTTGTTAAATATTTGCCGTATCTAGGAGACCCTTTTGTGTCCTCTGCCACCTTCTTTGAGTAAAAAACCCTCGGTCAAATGGTCAGATTATTTGGTAACATCTAATCAATACGCGCAAAATGTGACCAAAGGATTACCGGTAACTCGAGAAACTCGATATGCAAGAGCGAAATTTTGCGGTGACGTCACGTATATGAAAGAATTTTCCGAAAACGTAAGTGAACTTTCAATATGAGTACAATTCGAAATTAATTAAAATTTATTTTTACTCAATCAGCTCATGAGAAAACCTTTTACTTCTCCAGCCGTGGCCATAAAAACATCTGAAAAGAAATCCGAAATAAAGAGTAAATTCGGGGTTAAATTACCGGAAGCTCAAGGCATCGCTACAATCGGCGAGAAAAGCTGGAAACCAGAATCAAAAGTTTATTTTTTATTTTTGTAATTAACAGTTTTTCACTAATTATCTCTACATTTAGTGTACATCGGTCGATTTTCACCAAGATCCTTATTCCACCACTTCGCAAAGGGTTCACAGAAAGTTCACATGGCACGAACTGGAGGGAATTGGTAAGAGAGACATCATCACATTTTCCTCAGAGATGAATCCGAAATCATCGACGGGCGTCGAACCGACGAGACTATATTTAGGACGGGCAAATCCGTGCGAATTGGATGGTCGGAGAAGACGGGCAATTTGTCCATGGCCGCATTACACCACTGCCAATAACAGCAACACAAAGTCAGAGAGAAGAGAATCATTCTTTTTCGTCTGACATTCGTACGACTTCTTTTTGCAGAGCGAAACGTCGTTTAAAATCGGAAACGAAACATGCATTCAGTCACGAATCTGTGGACAACTTCGAATTGCAAACCATGTTTAAAAAATGGCAGCATGAAGTAAAAGGTATATGTGTTACAAGTTAGTTTGTTTACACGAATTGTTGATTATTTACTGTAAGTCAATTTTTTCAATAGATGTCGAGCACACGAATTATCCCCTACCTTTGTGTGCCAATATGTTCAGAACCGAAAGTTCTAACATAGGGAAAAAGAAACCGGTGATCATCACTCGCTGAATAAAATGTTATGTAATATTCAATGCAATACAATTTATTTATTCATCTCCAAATTGAATACAGATATGACTTAATTATTTTTGGTCTTAATTGTGTTTTTTTGATTTTTTTCTTGGTTTCATGTTTCGTGCTTCTAATTCTGATGCTCCCCATCGTTCTCGTTCTCGTTGGGCATCTCGAGCTTCTAATTCTGATGCTCCCCATCGTTCTCGTTCTCGTTCTAGTTGTTGTGCATTTCGAGCTTCTAATTCTGATGCTCCCCATCGTTCTTGTTCTCGTGCATTTCGAGCTTTAACGTTCGAAGCTCCCCATCGTTCTTCATTTTCCATAAAATCAGTTTCGCATTTCGCCCATTCGATACTGCACTGCAAAATGACCGCAAAAACTAATATTTCTACGATTGTTTTCATCTTGACGACTGCAACTGTGTTTGTTGAAATTTACACGTGTATTTATACTTGATATTTCTCTAATCGCACATGTTTCAACCATTAAAATGCAATTACGTTTCACAACTCTTGTTTACACTATTTATTGATTACACCAGAAGTACTAATGTGACTAACAACTTAATTGAATAAAATAATTAAATAACGACTTTTTAATAGTTATTTCAGTTTTATTTCCCTCCCTAATGATTCACGCAAGTTCTTGACCGAAAACTGCAAGTGAATCCGGGTTTACACCTTCCCACACTCGCGTACTGAATCACCAGGCAAACTTCGTCATCTTCTGCAAAATCATGAAATAAATGTGAAGAAAAAATGTATAAACATTTTGTTTTTTTTATGTTTGTTTTACCTAAATAAGATGTGCAGGTTTTACAACAAACTCCACAATCGTCATCAGGAAAACGTACGTAACCGTAAGTACAGTTCAATTCGTCGTTGCACGAGAATCCTTCGCAGTCTCGTGTTGGACAGTAAATTGCATTACTCCAAAAACCAAATAAGGAACATGAAAAGAGAGAAAGGAGAAAGAATTTCTAGAATAAAAAAAATTAGTTGGAATTAATAAGAATTTTTTAGCTTCATCCAGCAAAACATACAAACATTTTTGATGGTAAGGGAAAAGTAAAATGGGAGAAATTCACGATTTTGTTTATGATATGAGTTGGTGAAATGTTAACATTTCAATCAAACTATTTCCTTCGACCTAATTGTCTAAATTGATAAGCTAAGAAATGGTAAAAGGATTTACACTCTCTTTATTTGTCATTAATAATTCATCAAGACTTGAACCGTGAAAGTTTGCTGCTGTTAGGCAAAGCCGACCTGTTACAATCCGTTGCCTAGCAACAATTTTATGTAAACACAAGTCACCAAAGCGAACCTTGCACAATGGAAGATGCATTAGAATTGAAATTACTAAACTACAGGCTCAGACGGCTGAGAAAACAGAAAAAACTCAATTTGTTGTCTCAAATACCAGCAAGTAAATAGCGTAACGTACCAGATTTTATAAAATACGGTACTCAATGTTTTACACCGTAGGTAAATTATTACAGTTCGAGTTAAGCGAAAAGGATAAGGCAGCCGTGAAAATACAATCTTGTTGGCGAAGTTTTTTAGCACGAAGAAAATTCAACAAAGCTAAAAAATGGACGAAACGAGAAAAAGCAGCAATTATTATTCAAAGATGGGTAAAAATTAATTCATCAACATTTTATAAATTTGGAGAAAAATATATATAAATAAATTAGGTACGACGATGGTTAAATCGGAAAAGATTCAGAGAAGATATGCCTCGATTAATGGAATTGAATTTGGACAGCAAGATACAGGAAGAGATTGAAAGAGAAATAGAAAAATGGCAGAAAACAAATCAGGTAAATGAGTAAATAAAATAAAAAAGTTCGAGACCGTTTAATCAAATTTAAAAATTTTCAAGCTGAATTTAACATCGAAAGAAAAACGAAATGTTCATTACGAAGCTCAAAAGATGCTCGAGGAGTATCACTCAACGAGAAAACGATTTTTGTACGAAGAACAAATGCAATTACAATTGATTCACAAATTGCAATCTGATCTTCGCCTCTTGAAAATCCAATTCAGTAGTAAATTTTTTGTTCGTGTAATAATTAAACAGATTACGTAAAAATATTTTTAATATCTAGATAAATTGACGGAACACTGTTTAGAGCCAAGTGTTGGTGTTATTCCTCGCAACATTCGACTGCAAGCGAAAAAACAACACGAAATTGCTCTCGAGAACGCTCGTAAACCTTGGAGAAGATGGCTGCAAACATCTGACACATTTTAAATGTACTTTTAATTACAAAATCTACGAGTCAACATGTCTTAATCAACCGATATGTACAAAGAAAAAATATAAAAAAAATAAAAGTAAAAATTTAAAAAAAGAAAAAATTTGTGTTAAGTACAATAAAAGTAAACATAAAAATTCCAATAAAAACTCTGAGGCACGTGTATAAAAACTAAACTATTTTTTAAGTACAAAAGTATTGTAAATAAAAATTGTAAATCAGATCCCAATGTGACAAAAATACTTTTACAAAATGTCGGTGTCTTCTCAATTATGTACAGAGGTCTTAAACATTCTGAGGCACAAATTTGTTTTCTTTTAAGAGATGAGATTCGATTTTAAATGAACCATTCTTTCTTCTTGCTCACGTCGTGTCCAGTTTGACCCTGAACGATCGCCGTATCTGCATCGGGAGCGTCTTGAGCGCCCATGTCTTCGTGAGTCCGATATTCGCCTTTGTGTCTCGCTGCGTAGCGTCCGATGAGAATCGCCATTATCACCAACAAGATAAAAATCAGCGCTAAAATACCTAAAATGCCAACAAAAAATTTATCAGACCAAATGGAAATTAATTTTTAATGATGAAATTTCACCTCCAAGAACAGCAGTGTCCGTCTGTTGCGGATGGTCGCCGTCCCTCCAAGCGCCGTTCAAGTCCATCGGTGGTGGTAGGCGAGTTGGTTTGACTTCCGGTGGATAAGTAACGGGATCGATGCCGCAGTAATCTTCGGAAATGTTGGGCGGAAAAGCGAAGATGTTGCTCGGTCTTGCTTCTTGAAACATTAATTTGAGGGGATAAACGTCGTCGAATTCGACTCTCGATATGCAACCCACGAATCCATCGCCTTTATTCATCGTATCTAATAAAATTGGATAAAATAAATTCTTGAAAAATGTTTTAAATTTAAGGTTAGTAACTCACGATTTCGCCCGATAAAAAGATATTTCAAATTATTAAACTGGACGTCTTGACTTCCCTCGTATCTATAAGTCCACGATTTTGTTTGGTAGTTGTCAACTTTGATGTTCAGTTGAAGTCCGTTGTTCGAACGAGATATGTGAACGTCGTGACTCTGTCCGTCGGCCAAACTCTTATCAGCGTAGATCATTTCTTGTCTCTCGAACCCGAAGTCGAACACCATTTTCAACTCGCCACTCGTGGACATCATCAAATTGAAATACTCTCCCGTGTGGCCGAACAAACCCAGCAACATTCCTCTGTGTTCGGTGGTGGTGAAACCCACTCGGATCTTCTCCGCGATCGTCGACTTGTAAGTTCCTTCGAAATCGTACTGAATCATCATGTCGGATCGCATCCAAACACCGATTTCTATAAAAATACAAACACAAAGTAAGACTTAATTAGTAGCAAAACACTTTCTATTTACCATCAGCACAAATCGGGCCCTTGAACGCGGTGTAACGACAGTCGCAGAAATATTTGTTGTATTCTTCCCAACAGGTACCGTTGTTGAGGCAAGGATTGCTGTCGCATTTACCCACGCAACCTCTCACTAAACCGTACGGATCCTTCAAAGCGTAGGTCTGTAACGGAACTGGTTGACCATTCAGCATCAAAGATCGCATGCATCCCACGAAACCTTCGCGATAATCGACCGTTGCACCTAAAAATAAAAAGGAAAGAAATAAATAAACTCAAAATGAAATGAAATAAAATTAAACCAACCGATGACTAAATTGGAAGTCAAATGAATGGCTCGAATCGGTCCCAGGGGTTCGGGAGCCACTCTCTCGTGCGAGCCGTCTACCAAAATTCTAGCTTCTTTTCGATTCCTCTCAATGAGCACTGAATGCCAACGATTGTCGGCCAGCAGACTAGCGGTGGTCACAGTCACGCTCGGAATGCTGTTACCAGCAAAATACGAGAACTGGATCGTGTTTCCCGACTGGATCGACACTTTGATGTAATCCGTGGGTCCCTGACTGTGTATCAAAACAGCTTCTTTCACAGTCGTTTTGAACTGAAAGTAAATATCTGCCGAGTGACCCCAGTCGAAGCGTGGCAACTGCACCACCGCGTCTCTCAGCGTGAAAGTGATGACGTCTTCGAACAATGCTGATATTTTGGAGAAAAAGAATTAATAATTTTGTTGATATTTAAAAACTAATCGCAATCTTACTATCTCCTTCACACACTAATTTGCCAAGCGTGTATCTTCCCTGTTTGTCATCCATGGGCGTCCCCGTGTCACCGATTCGCAGCTGCCGGACGGGGAGAAATTCCTTCTGCTCGATGAGACCTTCGTCTCGCTGCCACTTGTCGAAGAACGAATCGCAGTTGCACCAACGATTCGGGTCGCTGCACTGTCCGTAGATTCCGCACTGGCATTTCTTCGATCCTGGCAACGCGCCGCCCCAGTAATCCATGGGTTGGTTGGACCGAGACACCCACCAAGAGAAAGGTTTGAACGGAGATCCATCGGGCACTGTCAAATTAAAAAAACAAGTTGTTTAAAAGTATCTAATAATATTTAAATCCAATTTTACCGGGAGTGTTTAGTAATCGAGCTCTTTTACACTCGTAAGCGAGATGTTGTCTACACACTATGGACCGATTGACCAATTCCACAATCTGCGAGAAGTCGGCGTTGTACGTTATGTCCTGCACGAAACTTCCAGGCGTTTCGAACCCGTTCACCAACGTCGTCCTTTCGTTTTTGTGTCCCAGATGGGTGCGTGCCAATTCGCCAACTTGGAATTAAAAGAATAATAAATCAAAACAATTTTTTTTTAAAACTTAAACGACGTTAAATGTCGATAAAACGAAATAAAGCCCTCAGATCTCATAATCTCGGTCATCGGGACAACCGTCCCGGGTCTCTAGCAGCCGACAGGGGAACGAAAACAGAACAGCAGCAGAATGAAAATGAATACGAGATACGAAAGATGATCGACGACGAACGAAGAAGGAGAACGGCGAAAAACGTGAACTAGAGGACTGGGGGACGTCGACTGCGGAGACGAGGAACACTCCCTCATAATAACGCGTCTTTTGTCGTCATCGGGCAGCAAAAGTAAAAACATTAGAAACGCCAAACAACCTGGGAATTCGCACGTCACGAGGAACGGAGGTAAATCTCCGCTGCCGTCCACGTCTATCTTGATGTCCACCGCTTTGCTCATCGTGTCTCGTTGACGGTACCCTTCGCACGACAAAGCATAGAGCGCTGAAAAGTGAGAAAAAATGTAAGTAAACTGAAAAATTATTCCCGCCAGTAATTTATCTGACACGTGTGACACACGGCTCCGCCATAGCCGGTGTTGTTGCAATTGCACGAGAAGGTTTGCCACGTTTGCTGGCAGGTGCCGTCGTGTTCGCACGGGTTTGGATTGCATTTGTCAATCATCTGGCAAGACTCGGTGTCCACTTCGCCCTCCTTGCTGCCCGCCACGTTTGACGGGTTAATGCGGTTCCCGTCGACGCTGATGAAACGCATGCATCCCACGAACCCTCGGAGATCCGAAACGCCCCCGGCGATCAGGTACTGCGGACCCGTTTTGAAGGTGTACGATTTTTTCGTTTCGCTCGGTTGATCGTCGATGGTGACCCGAGCAAAATTCTGAGATAATTCGAGCATCACTTTGTGCCATTTGCCGTCGTTTAAAATTTCTATAATAAAATCATCAAGTTGTTATTTCATCTAAGTTTATTTTTTTGCGTATTTTTACCGTAACGTCTTATGTAAAGTTTAGACCCGCCTTCTCCTTGAACTGTAACTTGAAGAAAGCGATCTATTAAAAGCATCTAAAAAAATTAAAAAATAAAAATGAAATAAATTTTAAAGCACAAAATAAGCATTGAATTACTTCTACGTATCCCTGAAGAAATTTATGAAAAACGAGTAACCCGTCCGCATCGAACGTTCGAAAATCGATGCTGATGTTCAACGATGGCATACCCTCGTATCCACGCAACTTCAGATGCGACGTGTGTGTTTTGAAAGTCACAGGCGTCACCTGTTCTTGCTAAAAACCCCCCAAAAAATAAAAATAAACCTTTAGGGATTTAAAAATATATCTTCAACTTACAATGCAGGAATAAACGACGCCCAGTCGCCAGTAATCGATGGGATTTTCCTTCATTTCTGCGATGATGTTGGAATGATTTATGAATAAATTCTCGATGCATCCGGTGAAGTTTTCAGTCACGACTAGACCTTCTTGATTAAAATTTAGAACACCACCAATGAACATCTATAAAAATCAAAATAAACAACTGTAACTTAAATTCATTTACATTAGAAAAAAAAGTGTTATACTTCACGATTTAAATCGAGCTGCGTGAAATCCCCTCTGACTTGTCGTTTCACCATCACCCGATCGACGGTGAACCTCAAATCGCGCCGATTTCGAGTTATAAGTACATCGTGCCACAAATTGTCGTCTAACAAACTTCCAACTGATATACTCGTCATTAGTTTAGCGCCTAGATCGATGTTGAGTAATAACTGATTCTCGACCATTTGCAGCGCGAACAGATCTCCCTGAGTTCCACGACTGTAAACCAAAATCCCGTCCGCTTTGTTCGTCTTAAACCTCAAACGAAAATAATCTCTACTCGACATGATCACATTATTTCGCAATTCTTTGCGAATCACACTCGAGCCGTCGAAGTTAATCGTTTCTGCGTCTGAAAACAACAATATCATTATTAGTTTTATATCGGAAAAGAGATAAATAAATATTCTTACGGTATTCACATCCGTACAACTCCACTCGCATCGATATCCTGTCGTGCCATCTCGTCGGATTAATTCTCACCCATTGGGCAATGATGGGAGTTTCGAAGTAATTCTCCTGTGTGCGATCACCGTCCACATTTCCTCGAAACAACTGGTGAAGAGAAAGAAAAATAATCAATAATTATAATAATATTAGTAATTTTTATTACTAAAATCATGCAAATTGCTGTGTTAAAATTAATTAAAATACAAATTCATGCACAATTTGCGTCAATACGTAGTCCTTTTCACTCAACTGTTAAATAGAAAATTTAAGCTTAGTGCGTGCACAAACAAAATGTTCACACTGCGAGTCCAAAATCGAATGCCTACGAAAACATGCACAACAACTATATTTAACCAAATAAATACAGTGTATAAAGCATTAAATTAAATTTAAATCTGAAATACGTAAACAAAAAAAATAAAACTCAAAAATGCTAAAGTGCAGACATCATTCAGTGGATTCGAACCTCAGCCACTGCTTGTGGCGACGCGTAAGTGCGAAAATTGTCGCCATCGTCGCTATATTGCACTAGATATTCCCTAACGTATTGTCCAGTTGAAAACTGACCCGTAGTCTTAATCGAAGAAATTTTGTATCGTTTCGTGAAAACTACATCTAAATATTGATAATAATTGGTTTTCTCGGCCGTCCATGCAGTACCACCTGAAATAAACAATTAATTGAACTTTTTTTTCTCTGAAAAACAATAATAATAATAATAATAAAAACACAGCAGCGCACGTTTCGAACCTTCATTTTAATTGTCTAAAAACAAAACAAAGCAGCACGGTTCTGTTTATAGTTTGTCAACATTTTTGTTGCTTTTTAATTTGTAATTTTTACCTTGACGTTTCCTTCTGTGTCCTTATATTCAGAAAAATCACGTCCATCATTTCCGAATTCAATGCGATACTCCTGAACAAACTCCGACTGAAAGGGCCGTCCTTGCGTTGCTATTGAAGTTATGTTTTTCTTTGCACCAAAATCAATTTTCAAATACTGGCCAAAATCCGAGTTTCCTGCCGTCCATGCAACCTGACCTGTAAATCGGGCACATCAGGGGCGGGTGAGAAACAAACTAATTCATAGAGTAAAATAAAGCAACCGCAAGGAAGGATTCAATAGAAGAGCACAGAAAGAAACCCAAATAAGAAAAAGAGGGAAACCGTCACCAGGAGTTGTTTATATTTAGAACCAGTGTCGCCGTTAGTCGCCATTAGGAGCCAATGACCTTCAGAAACTTAAATTAATTTAAGTTTCTCGAGTCAGGAATAATATTTTTCAGCTCGCAACATGCGCGAATAATTTTCTCGTGTTGAAATTTGTCTCTTACTATTTAATCGAGCTTTGTCTGGTCCTCTGCTGGCTGAAGCGCTCGAAGTTGCTTGTAAATTTGCATGTTGTAGTAGTGGTGAATTACACTCGGCTGAAAAGAGGAGAAAAATGTTTGAAACTTGTTTTTATTCTGTTCGTTTCTCGATGGAAATCATCTCGTGATGAATTTTCACCGACCGACCACACCTGCACATCGGCCATTTTGAATTGGGTTGGACCAACGACCGTGTCTGATAACCGCCGAGTTTCAACGTTTAAAAATGAATAAAATACTGTGTTACCTGTCTGTGTGTTTTCTACGGATGCACATAAACAAACGAGCAACAGAATCCAAGACATGTTTAATCTGTTTCACCTCATGGAAGATTTGAGTTTCATCCGCATCCGTTATTAGCTACCGCCGACTGATTCATCAGTTCTGACTTCTGACTCACAAGCGGCGACTGAAATGTAATCTTTTGTCGTCAGATGGCGTTTTAGAAAGAGGTATATAAGGTAGCGC
>JAQFZP010001116.1:0-22321 GCA_034695745.1 Geophilus truncorum | reverse complement strand
ATTTTACGCGATCGGATTTTTATGCAAAAAATGATTTCCCAGTTCACTTGTGAGTATAGCATTACGCGTGTACATGCACAAGTAAACTGGAAAATCATTTTTGTCTCATTTTTGTCTGGTTTTGCGTTGGTTTAAAATTCGCTTATTCGGGTCGTTCACACTTGAAAGCGGTTTATCGCGATTCGCTTACAAGCCGCTTATAAGCGGTTTAGAGACTTTGAATGCACCTATTATATGATTAATCCGAAACAGTTTTTAACTTTTATTATTTTTCCTAACGAAACTTCGAGAAATAAAAGCTCAGAGTTTATAAATACTTCTATTTTCCTCCACTTAAAAGTAAACTTTTCAAAATCTAGCATTTTGAATATATTTTTAATGGGTCTAGACTTTTTGTTCACCCTGTACATTGCGAAGTATAGGGATTACAATAAACGACCATAATAATAACAGTAAGGCTACGGTACTTAACAGATAAGATAATAATGATAAGGTTTTAAGTTGATGTGTAGTCATGAGCTTCCAATACATCATGTCTTAGCTTATGTTTTTCATGGATTGGCCTTGCTTCAAATTACTTTTAAGCACAAATTATCACAGTTTAGATTTATTTTGAGTCTGTGGGTGGGCTACACAGGTTTTCAATCATTTTATCTTCATTTTATGAGAGTCTTGTTCATAGCTGGATTTGTACGCTATTGTAAATATAATATTAAATTTTTTTGTTTTGAATGAGTGAAAACCAGTGTAACCATACTATAAGCTTCTTACAAAATTATAAGTTTGAATTCAACTATATCTTACTGCATTTCTTCATACACAGCACTAACGTCACGTACCGTAACGTAAAATTTCTTATTATTTTCACTTTGTATAGTATCGCACAATTATACATTACCGTAGACACATTCGTATAGGTATTGAATGTTTCCATTATTCGTGCCATAAGAAAGCGATCGTTGAACCTAAGCATTTTAATGTCGATCCTTGCTTGTGCTTGGCGAAATAGAAAAAGTGGTAAAAACACTTTAAAAACAATTCAATGACACTTTAAACAATGAATTTCAGATGTGCAACCGGAGAAAATTGGCAAGGCATTATGTTAGACTGCACAAAAGACCATCCGTGCGATGATTTAGTAAAAGACAAAGAACAAAAATGCGGCAGCGATCTTGCCTATTTATATTTTGTCACCTTTATATTTTTTTGTTCTTTCTTGGTAAGAAAAATCATAACCGCGCTTCAAAGCCGGCCCAGTTTCATACATTTTACTTAACAATAGATGCTTAATTTATTCGTCGCTGTTATTATGGATAATTTTGATTACTTAACACGAGATTCCTCCATTCTTGGTGCTCACCACTTAGAAGAGTATAAAAACATGTGGGCTGAATACGATCCCAATGCAACGTAAGAGTAACTAAAACCCTAAAAAAAAACATTTTTAAATAAGATTTTTTTTTCTAGGGGATTAATTCATTATACAGAAATGTACGACATGTTGCGAAACATGGATCCGCCCTTAGGATTTGGGAATAAATGCCCGCAGCGCCTTGCTTATAAAGTGATTTTAATTTTTTTTTAAAGTGTTTCGGATTTTTTTTATCGCAAAGTCGGGTTTTACATTTTTACAGAAACTTATACGCATGAACATGCCCATGAACGAAAGTGGAAAGGTTCGCTTCACAACCACATTTTTCGCATTAATTCGAGAAAATCTCTGCATAAAGATGCATAATGGTGAGTTAAAGGTCAAGTGAACTGAACTGGTTTATTATTAAATGTGAATCTGCATATCACAAATAGTAATTAATCATTGCCAAATTGTATTTGACAAGTTAGATTTTGTAAAAAAACGATCCTAAACAGTGAATGTCAAAATAAAAATGGATTCTGAGAATTCTGAGTTTGTGACGCACGGAAAACCTGCTCGAGAGAATTTCGGGACTAAATCCTGGATCAGTCGCTGAAAAACAATGAAAGCATTGCGGGCAATTCTTGTTATAGGGGCAGCAGATTTTGTGACGTCATAAATCGGAGCAGCTCCCATAATCCATTTTTCTTTTGACATTCACTTTTCGCGATTGGTTTTTACAAATTTTAACGTGTCTGAAAATCATTTGGCCACGATTAATTATTGTTTGTGATGAGTAGATTCATATTTAATACTAAACCAGTTCAGTTCCATTGACCTTTAAGTAATAAAAAATAAGGAAAATTAATTAATATTTTCCCCCCTTTCCCTGCCAAACTAGGAGGTCCAATGACTGACGTGGAAATGGACAAGAATGACAGAGAATTAAGAGAAATATTGAAGAAAATTTGGCCTTTACAAACGAGAAAATGCTTAGATGTTGTAGTTCCACCGCCAGGTAAAAAAAAAAAAAAAAAAACTTAAAAAAATGTATCATTGAAACTATGACTTCGATTTTGCAGAAGGCCGAATTGGTTCTCTAAGTGTCGGAAAAATATACGCAGGTTTACTCATTCTTGAAAACTGGCGTTCCACACGTTTTGGACAGAATCCAAATGCAGCTAATTCCTTTGAGGTGCGTATTATGCGTAAAAAGTCAAGAAAAAGAAGAAAAGCAGGTGTCGCTGAATGAACTTTTATCCTTTTTATATTTTTCGTGTTGGGGCTTGTAATGATTTTAGGTGCAGTTAAGCGAAAATTTAAAAAAAAAATTATTTCTCTTTATTTTAGACAAATACTTAGGTGTTGTTTATTGTTTCAGAAAAAGCCGCCTACACCTCCACCTGATTCATCGGTAGTATATAGTCTATATGTCTTTTTCACTTCTTTTTCTCTTATCTTTTTTACGTTACCTTTTTATCTTTTTTTTTTTTTATCTATTCACAAACAGCAGAATTAATATTAGTTTTTTTAAATTTAAAAATTTCATTAATTCTGTATTATTTTTAGGCATGTTTTATTTATTTATACATTTACTCTTTAATAGCACCTTGCAAGTTTTCAGATCGAGACCTTTCATCTCGGGACGAGAATTGTTGTTTTCGTTTACGTCCCATTTTCAAAGTAGGATAGTTGAATCATCTGCGTATTTTCAATGCACAAATTGCTTTACTCACAGATATACATCTTTATTATTTTCTTCTTTATTTTTAGTTTTGTTGTTGTTGTTGTTGTTGTTGGTTGATAAAACATGAAAATATGCAATATTTTTAACTATCCTACACTTTAACATTGTGTAGACATTTTAGTCTCTATATATTAGAATAGTTACATTTTTCTGGTTGTTGGAAGGGGGATGTTGAGATTGACAAGTTGAAGTGAATTTTGGGTGTTATGATAAGCGTGTTGATCAATACTTACATTAACTGCGTTTTGGGTAGCGTCCATCACTTTTACTTCGTTTGATGCGATTGGCACACAACAATTCCAATAAGAGTACAAAAAATGGTGAATACCATGTGGAGAATAGTCGCCTTACTACACTCAGGTAAATATTTTGTTATAGTTAAATGTAATTTTTTATGTTTAATTGATTTATTTTGTAATTAAGGATGTTTCAATGTGTGTTAATGTTTATTTTGTTTTTGCAGTGTCCCCGGAGACGGCTCCGACAGACCTCGATCTCCGTCTTTTAGTTTTCTGCGTCGTGGGAGTCATAAAGATAAAAAACATTCTGAACAAGTGTGTCCTCAACAACAGGTGTGGCAGCATATGCCACCAATAGTGAATTGTTGCGTTGTGTTTGTGGGTGTGAATGGTCCCGTTTTTGTTTTGCTTTTAGTGGAGTTTGATTAAGTTAGTTATTTGACTTTTCGCAGCAAGGAATATACGGTGTGATTACAAACGAAATTGACAGTTTTAACATTGTCTTACATGAAAGCTATGGGTAGATATTGACATTTACTTTACATGGATTTGTAGAGAAACTCGAAAAGTTTTTTTTACAAGTAAAGTAATTAAAAATACTCAATATGTGTACCCTGAGTCACATGGCAGATTTCGAGGCATAATTTGAATTTTTTCCAAACTTGCATCAGTATATTCTAACTTGTAAGTAACTTCAGCAATTGCATTAGTGATTCTTCGTCTCAGGTCATGTAAATCAGTTGGAAATGAGGGAACAAAAATATTATTTTTGATGAATCCCCACAAGAAAAAAGTCAAATAGTGTTAAATGTGGGCGTCATGATGGCCAACGAACGAGGCAGAATATTTTTACTCAATTCCAGCATGCAAAATTTTTTTAACAGCATTTATAGTCATTTTGGTTTGCTGGTCACATGATGGCTGACGTCATCGCTGACATCATTCTTTCATATGGGGAAAAAACTGAGTTTTGCTAATAAATCCATGTAAAGTATTAGTCAATACTGGTATCTACAATAGTTTTGATATAATACAATGTTGAAACTTTCAATTTATTTTGTAATTACCCTATATTACTGAAAGAACTTTAAAAGTTAGAAATAAAAATCAGAAGATAATAATTACCGTATTTTCTTAATTAACGCTCTCCCCCCCCCCCCCCCCCCCAATTCATTAAAAAGTTCAAAACAAAAGTTTCTGACTGGGCACAGTTACTTAAGCGTACAGCAGTTCTTAAGAGTTTTAGCATTGTTATTAGCATTAACAATGCTAAACTCAACATACAACACCTTTAAATAAGGGATTAAAATATAAAAAAAACTAAAAAAAATTGTAAGTCTAGACCCCTATTTGAGAAAACACGGTATCTAAAATCCCTTTTCTTTATTCAATATATTTACTTGCTGACTAGAACGAATGTTAGATCTGTTAATCAGTAGTTTTGATAAGCTGAAAATTTTATTTAATTTAAGTTTTAGCTACGATAACTTCTGATTTCCAGTTCAATTTAGTGTGTTAGTGCCTTATCGCAAACTGAATGAAACTTTGACACTGAGAATTGTTATCAATATGGCTGTACTTCATGTAGGTTATTCACAAAATTCAATAACATTTACTTACTCACAAAATTTCATTCAGTGTATAATATTTTACTTGCTTTTTAAATTTTAATTTCAATGTTTGTGATGTTTTGCTTTTGTTCTTTTCCCGTGCTGCTCTATTTATTTTATCATTTGCTGTTTTATTCATAGTCATTTGGTGTTTGTGTGTAATTCTTTAAACCTCTGAAACAATTACACAAAAACACATTAGTATTTATTCCTCTCTCTCTTTCATACCTAACTTATAAAGCTACTATATATTTACAATCATGCACGAAGTAGTAATAGTAGTAATAAATACATGAATTACAAAGCTCGTAATACTTTTGCTATGCGCCAAATCAAGCTGCATAAGGTAAGCAAAAATTGTTACTTACATTAGCAAAACATTAAACAGTTTTTAATTTGCCTATTGCAAAAATGCAAGTCGTGTGCTAAAGCGCAGTTTTTACGTGGCTACTTTTAATTCTAATCACATTTAATTCTAAATGCGTAAAAAGTAAATGTATTGTAGTTGAACAGTTTGAAAGTTGTAATTCAAACACCGTTCAAACTGTTTTCTTTGCTTCTTTTTTTCTTTTATTTCCACTTTGGCAGCACTTTACTTTTCTTTTCTTTTCATTCCTTTATTTCCTTTCGTGTGGCTCTCGGTGTAAGTGGTAAGGGGCTGAATTCGGTAAATTGGTTCAAGTTGATATCATCATATCTGCAATTGAATGTTAAATCGGTAGATTGCACGCAATGGGATTTTCGGTGTTAGTCTCACCATTGGTCGTCGGATTGTAGAACAAACCACATGTGTGCATGTAAAACGAAACAAGAGTAGTTGCAAATAAAGCTTGTGGCTGCATGGGTCTTTCTTCCGATTGGTCTAAAACATGACTGAAGACACAAACGCACCATATGGTATGGTATGCACGTAACACAACATCTAAATCATTATGTATTTACTGGAAACTACAACTGAAAAATGTGTACTTTTTCTCAGCACAACATTGTACAAACAACACGGGTTGTCACAATATCAAACTGGTTTTTATAATACGAAACAATGCACGCTTTGGTTTAATGGATGTGCAGAATTGTGGAAAAAAAAATAACAAAGTGTGTCAATTTATTTATTTCAATGTTTCATTTTCTGTTTCACCTAGATAGAAGTAGATTTTGAGTGTAGAAAAATAGTAGTTTAGTAGATATGTACTAAAACAAAATAGGTTTTCACTAATTTCAGCATGCAAGACTATCAGGCTATAGTATTGCAATGGTACAGATCTTCAGCGAAGAAACATTTCACTCTCATTTTCGTTACATCTTTTAAAGCGCTCGTTGTTTTGTTGCTTTACGTGTTTATATATTAGGGATTAAGAAGTTTTTATATTAAATTTAAATTAAAATTTTTTTATTTGTTAATTTGGTAATTTTTAGGAAATTGAAATGAAAGATGTTCCACCAATCTCCAGCCGACGCCCGTCTCAAGAAAGTCAGGCTCCAGGTTGGCCAGAGGTAATGTATTTTTTTTTTCTTTCTTTCTTTCTAACTTTCTATTGTGTTAATGTTTTGTTATTTAAACTAAAGGAGGAACAGAGTTATTACCAGCAGGGACTTCATCCCGAAGACGCAAAAAGGCATCGCAACCGATCTCGCTCGCCGTCTCCCGCTCGGCATTTGCATTCCCCTTCGCCCCCGCACATGCGCTCTCGCTCTGTTACCCCAATCCGCCATTCCCAATCGCCGAGAGGAAGTTCGCACGATATTGGTTTCTCAGGTGCCGTGACTGACGTCGTTGATATAGCGAAACAAGAAGGTTGGATCTCACGAAGTAGACGTACGTGATACGTATAGAATAGATGATCTTGAAAAGGAGTAGCGGTGATTAATTTTAAGTTGCGTTTTCGCTTTCCGTTTAATTTGTAGCCCGCTTTCGCAGTCCAATGAGACGTTTTTGCGATAAGCGAGTTTTATCTCCAGCTCGGAGTCGCAGCACTTCCCCCGACAGCAGATACCATTCGACGCGCCTTACAGGACGATCTCGCAGCCCGATTCCGACGAACCCGACGCCGAGTAAAAGCGACTATTACGGGACGACAGAGTTGGAACGGCGCTCTCGCAGTCCCTCGCCCACACGGATGACACCGACTCAACAAACGCGCCAAGCTCGCGGCCGCAAACTCCCACCTACGCCCAATAAACCCTCGACGCTGAATCTCCAAGTACGCCTGCCCGAACCAAAAATGAATTTTCCCATCGTTTCACGTTCTCCCACAGTTCCACAGCAACAAAACAAGTCGCCCGGAAACATCAACTTTCCTAAGTTAAATGCTTCACCGACGCACGTGCCACGCTTGCAGATGCCTCCTTACCCTTCGGGCTGGCAGCGGCTCTCGCCCAACGCCAGCCCCGGCCTTCATCGGGGCATGATACAACCCTCCAATAACCTCATCCTGCCACGGACACGAGACCCGTACACGGTTCAGACTAATGCCAAGCCCATGTATCGACACGAGGAACCACTCAGTTTCGAAAAGGCGGCGGCCATAGGACGAGGTAGTGGGGGTCGACAGCTGCCCTCGCCGTTGCCCAACGGATACAAGCCAGGCCAGAGGACCCACGGCACTCATGGCACCCATGCCACCCACGACCATCCGCAGCAAGTGTGCGACAGAGAATCGAGACATCGCAGCGACTCTGACGAAGATGACTGGTGCTAATCGGTGGCATTGCAATCTCCCATTGGTGCTCATTTTTCTCCACTCATTCTTCAACAAACTGACAACAAAACTATATAAAATAAAAGAAAATATAAAAGAAAAGAAAAGAAAAGAAATGATAAGAAAAAAAGAAAAAAAAAACATAACTTTTTATTTTCCGTTTTTATTTCGTCCCTTTTCTTGCATTTTTCTTTTTTCTTTTTTCAAATTTCTTTTTTTGTTTCCACCCTGTGAAAGCGGCCTGGTACATTAATTCATTAACCGATTAATTTGATCAAAGTTTATTGCTCGTTTTTTCTACTGTTCATGAATTCAAATTCTAACAAATCTTTGATCTGATAGTTAGGCTTGTTCGTTTTCCAATTTGAAAATTTTTAACATTTCAAATGATTTGTAGCATTGTTCTGGTTACATGTGTGAAATGACCATACAGCTTTATCTCCTCAAAAACACTTTTAACTTTCTCAGGAGAATTCATGTGAATACACACTTAAGCCTCTCCGGTTTTGATACAAACATAATAAAGACTGGTTGAAAGTGATTTATGCTCGTTTGCATAGCTCATTTATTTTTTAATTTCCACTTATTTTACACAAAAACACTTAATTGACATGCAGCTGCCCCTTTTAACATTTAGTCAAAAAAAAAGTAATATTTACACTCTTAAACAAATCTTCATTTTTAAACAAGGTACACAAACTGAAATTCTCGTTTAAATAAGAAAAAACAGTAACAGCTAAACTAGATTAAAAATTATATCAACTCTAATACTTTAATCGTGCCTTGACTGTTAGCTGCAACCACAACATTAGATCCCTGTTTCCAACAAACGGCGCTAACAAATTCGTTCGCATCTTCATCTTTTTTCTCTTTTTCCTAAACAAAATTAAATCTCAATAATCTTTTAACTAAACTAACACTTAATCAACAACTTACCAAAACGTTCCTGATGGTATCGAATTTGAAACTTAATAATTGCTTTGATAATCCTTTGTAGTAAATATACAAAGAATTGTTTTCACTTCCACAAACGATGTAATCGCCGTCTGTCGCTAACCCTACGAAGTTCTTTTCGTTTGTGTGTCCTTTAAAAGACTTCAGACAGTTATTTTTATTTACATTCCACAATTTCAATTGGCTGTCTGTAGAACTGTAATTAAAAGACATCTTTAAAGTAAATGAAATCTTGACATTACAAGAAATTTCTTACGCAGTAACAATTTCTTCAGGATTTAGAAACTTTGCATAAGAAACAGCTTTTCGATGTCCTTTGAAAACTGCCAAAGGCTGCCTTGGATTCCGCAGATCATAATAATGCACGCAATGATCTAAAATCAAACAAAAGAAATAGATATTTTTTAAAAATTATTTCTTATTTATGACTTGTGTGATTTATTTGACCTGCTGAACCAAAGGCCAGATGAAATTTTGACTGCGGATTAAATTTGACACAACAAACATTGGCTTTAGCTTCGATGCTGGTGATGGAGTTCTCTAAGTTTGTAGCCCATAATTTGACTTTTGCATCATCCGACCCGGATGCAACTAATTTAGTATCGACATGATTGAAGTCCACACTCCAACACCGCTTTTCGTGCTCTTGAAACATTTGGATTTTTTGTTTTGTTTCTGCATCCCAAATGGTGACTGTTCCTTCGTAATCACTACTGGCCAACATGTTTTTGTGATACGAACTCCAACTCACGCAACTGTATGAATTAATAACGTAATTAATGATTAAGAATTTTTACTCATTTTTATTTATTTATTTTCCCTTTACCTTATTTTGGAATTGCAAACCATTTCATTGCACGGGTAATGAATATCAACAATATCTCGGACGACAATTCCGTAATCAAATATCTATAAAGTATTAACATGAATAACTAAAATACATGATAAATATTAACTCTCGACATACTTTTATTTTTTTTGTCACTCCGGCAATGGCGAAAAATTCATTGTCTTTATCAAACTCGATGCTAAATAAACAACAACAACAACAACAACAACCAAAATTAACAAACACAACATTTCTTAAACTGCACATTAAATACCTTGATACAATACTTGAGCTATTAAACAGGTCATTCGTATAATTCAACGTCGCCAATGACCTCATTGTACTATATCTCGTAAATTTAGCTAAACTTTCCTGAAATTCTTGCAACCCATTATCAGTAGAATCTAACAAATCAAAATATTAATATGTATCAAACATTTTTTTTTTTTGCACCGCTTACTATTTATATCAAGCTCTTTCGAACGAATTGAAAAATAACATTGCTCCAAATCGTCAAAATGAGCGTGCATTCTTTTCTTCCGGTTGCTGTTGCCCGTTTGATGTTCTAGACGCTTCGCACCCTGAAATTCAATTGAATTTTTATTTATGTTAAATAAGTTTATGATTAAAACTTACATTTTTACTGCCGTTAAAGCCTTCTTGAGTATTACTGGTACCTGGTACATGATCGCTCGAAGGGTTGATAATTACCAATGAATTTTTTTGCCGTGATGATTGCAACTGAGTCTCGACACGTGTCATATCTTTGTCGATTAATGATAAATCGTCTGTTAGTTCTTGTAATTGCTGTGAACGGAATTTTATTAGAAAATGAACATTTTACGTGAATTTCTAGTTCATACTTGTCGTTTACGAGCTCGAACGTCGTGCAAAAATTCCTTCAATAATTCCAATTGGGCCAATTTACAATTCTAAAATACAAAACAATGTTATAATGAGTGATTTTAATGTGAAGAGAGAGTAATTTACTGTTTCTAGTTGTTGTTTTTTATGAACGAGAAATTCCAGCATACGATTCACATCAGCCAAGTTTATGTTATCTGATTCTTGTGCAAAAAATTCTCGCAATTCTGCTAATCCTTGATAATTCTGCGAATAAAATAAAACACAATCAAGTTAATATTTTTAACTAATTCTTCCAAATTGTACATTACCGTATCTAATTTCATTCTCTTTATTTCAAGTTGTTGTTTATGTTTGAGGATTAATTCATTTACTAAAATAAAAATTCATGAAATACACCACAAACAGCACTGTAGTAATATACTCACATAATACATTCGGATATATATGATCTTTGCTTTTAACAACTGAAGTGCACTTGGGACACCGATTAGTTTGATCCAAGCTTCGTTTAATACATTTATAACTACAAAAACCACAGAAATATAACTAATCTGTTTTAAAATCACATTAAAAAAAATAAACCTTACCAAAAACTATGACCACATTTTGTAATACACGCTTCGTCAATCACATTAAAGCAAATAGGGCTGCAAATTAATGATATAATATCAATTTTATCAGAAAATATAATCAAATTATTTACTATTTACCATAAAAAATCGTTGTTTTTATCTTCATAAGAATTGCCTAACCCATTAAATACAGGTGGGTTTGTTTGAGAACGTTTTCTTGACCATCGACATTCGCTCGCTTCGGCTAGTGCGGACACATTTCCATTTGTGTCAGACATGAGAGTAGGTGCAATGGAGACTGGAAGTGCACTGATATTTACAGCACAAATTCTTGGGATGATACAACGAGTGAGTGCGTGTGTAGACGGTTATCAAAGTGCATGTACGCGTACGTCGATTAGAACGTCTAACGTTTAAGCAACACTGATCGTAGTAACGAAATCGCCATTGCCACTTTCAGGTCTGCAGACAACATGAGGCGACATTTATTTCTCTTCTACCAGATGGTTGGCAGCATCAAATGAAACCTGTTACGTGAAATGATAATGTTGTTATTATTTTATTGCAATCGGATTTATATCACAAGTACACTTACACCTTAATATATTGCACTATCATATCTTCGACGATGTCTATACATTAAAAATAAAGGAAATAAATTTCAGCAAATTAGTTTCACTTAGTGCCGCTAGGGGCATGAGTTAATTCGGTGAAATTCATTTATGCATTTGATATTTTCATGATCTAAATAGATTTTTTTTTATCTTTGTACGTTAATTAAATTAATATTTTTAAAATTTTATTTTTAATAGTTTCTAAAGAAAAATTAATTACGATTGTGGCCACTAGGCGTTTTAGGGCGGCAATAAAAATGAAATTATATTTTCAATGCACTAAATTGCAGTATTAAAATAAATACTAATTTAATAAACAAAAATTTTAAAATAACAATTAAGAAAATGTATCTGTAAAAATTTTATTTCGCCTGTTGGGTGCGCTGCTATCAGCTGGAGGGTCAACAGGCTATCGGTTATTGGCGTCTCGCAGTCGGGTCAGAAGTGAAAGATCCATCCACAAAGTGATGGCGCCGACAGTGAAATGTTTGTTAGGACTGCTAGGTTTGCTAACCGTGTTTTCGGCAGTAGCAGGTAACAGATCGGACGATGAAGAGAGTGAATGTCACGACCTGTTCGGCCGACCCAAGAGGTGCATTCCAGAGTTCGTAAACGCGGCGTTCAACGTGCAGGTGGAGGCAACGAGCACCTGTGGGATAGATTCGCCGACGCAATTTTGTGTACAAACAGGCGTGACAGCCGCACAGAAGTACTGCGATACCTGCGATGCCAGGTATCCGAGGACGTCACACGGGCCGGAATTTCTTACGGATTTTAATAACGATGATAATTTAACGTGGTGGCAAAGTGAAACATTATTAGAAGCCAGGAACCGACTTCCAGATTCACAGTTTCCCGGCTTGATCATCCCCCTTCAAGTCAATTTAACTTTACGTCTTGGTAAGATTATTGAAACATTACAATTAAATTTATTTGATTCGCTGTTTTTAATTGTTAATAATCGTGTTTTTTCAGTATTTGTGTGTTTTGGATGTTTAAATTGGTTTATTTGGGGAATTCTCAAGTTTCGGAAGTGATTTAAAGCGTGGGTGTTTTAAATTACTTCCACTTAAGACAAAGGATGAGTAATGAATTTCGAGCTCACTTCCGAAATGACAGTTATATTATATTATACTGTAAGACCATTTGTTTTCTTAATTTTTAATTTATAGTGTACCATATCTTAAAATTCCTGTGGTTACGTGTGGTTATCATAGAGATAATCAAATACTACAATTGGTAAAGATAATATTTGTTTTACTAGTTTAGATTTGAGTCACACATTGTAATAATAGAATTCTTAGAAGGAATTTTTAAATTTACTTTAAAAATTTGTATTGAGGTTAATTATAGTTAAAGGTGTTATTACATTAATTTATTTTAGCTCAAATCAAAAAACATTTTTAAACTCTTGATATGGCATCAGATGGTTAATGAAGTTTTTTGGACTTTAGATTGAGTATTCCTTTTAAGATAACGCCATAGACTGAATGAAGAAGTCTTGAGACATATGTTAAATTCATATTTCAACAAATATATTAAAACTAGCGCAGTCTGAAGTGAAAAAGTGAAAGTGATTTAGGTCAAAATACTCATAAATAATAAACTTTAACTAAGGAGCATCATATTGCTCAATTTGTTTTGATTAAAAGTAACAATAATCCCCACTAGGTGGTATTTGACATTTAAATTTTCACTCTTCTGTGAAGATATTCAATTTCACAGTTTCATTATATAATAAATTTGAAACGTTATACTCGTGTAATTCGACGGTATAATAACTTCACACCACAGCTATTAGATAATACGAGTAAAAAACCCAAGAAAAAGCAAATTATGGGGTTTTTGTGGGTAATTTAATTACTTTTCGCTATTTTTTTACTGCCACAGGTCACTCAATAAAACTTAAATGTAGTTTCAACCTTTGAACAAATTTGTCAGTATTAAATAACGACTTTTTCATTTTTCTAAATTAAAAGTTCAATGGTCCCAGTTGAGTATTCTTGTCGCAAGTGCATCAAAAAATTTGCCCTTTCACGCTTTTATCAATAAATTTCACAGTTGAGGCCTCAAGATTTTTTTTTTTTTTGGGAGAACTGAATAGATAATAAATCTTTAAAATCAATTTTATGGTGCAAAAATAACCAGTTATTTGCTTTATTCCATCCCGTTATCTGATCACAAAAATAAAATGTTTAAAAGTAAACACCCTTGAGTACAAAAGATATCTGTACTCGATAAGGGATGCATGAAAGTGGAGTAGAAAAAAACAAAACAAATCCCCCCTAGACGCAACAGATGGAATGTCGGTTGCTTCCTGCCCTTCAATCAAAACAAATCACTTATAAACTATTCTTTTCTTGTTTAATTTAACGGCGGGTGTCTGGTTTTGATGATTTATAGGTCTGACAGGTTCAATCAACCGATTGATTAATTAAACTGATTTTTGATAAATTTTTTTCAAATTTTTTAAGGGAAAAAATTCGATATCACCTACGTACGATTAAAATTCCATTCACCAAGGCCTGAAAGTTTCGCAATCTACAAACGAACGGACGAAAAATCGGATTTGGTGGCGTATCAGTATTACAGGTTGGTAATCAGACATGCCATCTTTCAAGGATACATGAAATTAATATTTTTTTTTTTTTTTTAATATAGTGGTACTTGCCGAGATACTTACAGTCGACCTGATATTTACAGTCGACCACACGTGTTGACCGACGATGAAACTCAACCCCTGTGTACGTCAGATTACAGCGACATATCGCCTCTGACAGGGGGAAATGTGGCGTTTAGTACGCTAGAAGGTCGCCCGTCTGCGAATAATTTCGAAAACAGTCAAATACTGCAGGTGATTTTGAAATAAAAAGCAACTTTAACCTGAAAGGTTACGGAAATTTCTTAGCACTAATATTTTCCTAGGAATGGGTAACGGCAACTGATATACGAATCACGCTCGATAGGCTTAACATGTTCGGCGACGAAGTTTTTGGGGATCCTCAAGTTCTTAAATCTTACTTTTATGCCGTTTCTGATTTGGCTGTTGGTGGCAGGTAACTTAATACTTAATTTACACACATTTAACTCGAATCTGTGCATCAATTTTATAAAAATTAGATAAAAATCATTGATTTTGAAACCAAAATTCTCAAACTTACAGGTGTAAATGTAATGGTCACGCACGACATTGCATTAATCCACATGGAGATGGTTTGTACTGTCAATGCCAACACAACACCGACGGTCGCGACTGCGAAAAGTGTTTACCTTTTTACAACGATAAACCCTGGAAACCTGCAAATGGAACTCACGCTAATATTTGTGAACGTAAGTTCTAAGATGGTTACTCACGATCCCATAGTCGATAATGATCCACTGTGGCTGCCATTTTTGATGTTATGAATTTAAATTAATTAGTTTTTGTGACACGAAGCACTGGCTGCTTTCATGTCTGCCTTTGAATTGGGACGTCCTTTTATGGGTTTAAGAGCCAGGGTGTGGTTGCAGACATTAAGAACACCTGTTAAGAAATCAAACATTTATGATAGTTTTAAGATGATTAAAATTAATTATTAAATACCAGTGTTTTGTGGGAGTAAAGAAAAAAGAAATTTAATTAATATTTTTTATTTAGAAAAATTCTGAATTAGAAATAAAAAAATAATGGGATAAAAAAAAATCTCAATTTATTCAATTAGAATAAGAGATTCACTTCCTTGTTTGGATTTGGGTAAAGTGCAAGGTGTCGTCTTTTCGCTCTCGATTTTCAACATGGGTAGCGATTTGAAAGATGTTTGGGTATTAGTTTGGGTTTTATTGACATTGGTTAGTGCTGCAGTCGATCATGACCCACAGTTTAGAAGACGTTATGGTATAAATTGTAAGTAGTTATATGTTTTAGTTTTAAAAAAATTAAAGAAGAAAAAAAAAAACTTAATTTTTTTTAACCATGAAATTTATTTTTCAGCTTGCAATTGTAGTGGAAGATCGAACAGATGTAATTTCAACGCTACATTGTTTGAAATGACCCACGGTCAGACTGGGGGTTACTGTGTTGACTGTACTGGGGATTTCAGTGGTCCAAATTGCGAAGTTTGTCGAACCAATTATTACTTGCGCTCGGATGGAATATGCGTTCCATGCGAATGCAATGACGTCGGTGAGTTGTTAAACAAAAATTAGATTTTCTTAAATGATTAATTATTTTTTTTATTTATTTCAGGGTCTCATAGTTTGCAGTGCAATAGTTTCGGTCAGTGTCAGTGTAAAACTGGCGTAACTGGCGAGAAGTGCGACCGATGCGAAGCGAATTTTTACGATTATAGCTTCCAAGGATGCAGGTACTTTTAGATTTAGAATATATCGAATTTTGTGTTTTTACATTCATTAAATTTTTTTCAATAGGTCCTGTAATTGCGATCTCTCGGGGAGTCTCGGGAATACACCAAACTGCGATGCCACTCACGGAATATGCTCGTGCAAGGAAAATGTTGAAGGCCAGCGATGCGAAACGTAAAATATTTTTAATTTAAAAGAGCGTTTTTTTTTAAAGTTATGTCTTTTAGGTGTAAACCTGGTTTTTTTAATCTCGATGCCGAAAACGATTTTGGCTGCACGCCGTGTTTTTGCTATGGTCATTCTTCGGTGTGTCATAGTGCTCATGGTTATTCCAAAGTTCAGACAGAGACGTTGTTTAACAGAGGTACAATTTATTTGTAATTTTTAAAAATATATCTCAAACTTAAAATGATTTACGCATTAGATGCCGAACAGTGGACTGCTCGAGATCAGCACGACAACTCGGTGTTGATGCAGTACAATGCCAACGTGCAAAATATCGCTGTTTCCGCACCCAGACACGGCACGGCGTATTTCGTGGCACCGAGTAAATATAAATGATGATGAAAATAAAAATTATATTTGCATAATTAAAATTACACATTTTTAATAGAACAATTTCTTGGCGATCAACGAGGCGCTTATAATCAGCACTTAACATTTGACTTCCGTATAAATCGAGACGGTCCTCGAGCATCGGTCGAAGATATAGTACTCGAAGGTGTGGGACTTCAAATCAGACAACCGATATTCGGACAAGGAAACCCACTTCCGAGTACTCAGAATCAAAATTTCAAGTTCCGATTGCACGAACATGCAAATTACGGCTGGAATCCGACTTTGTCCGCACGTGATTTCATGAGCGTTTTGGCTAATTTGACCGCAATACGAATAAGAGCAACTTACAGTCAAGATGGTAAGTTTTTGGTTGTTGTTATTTGAACTACTGATATAACATTTTATTTTTTAGGTGTTGGCTTTTTGGATAATGCTAAACTCGAAACGACTCAACGAGTCGGTTACGGTAGCGAAGCAAAATGGATCGAACGATGCACGTGTTCCGAGGGCTACTTAGGCCAGTTCTGCGAGTCGTGCGCACCCGGGTACCACCATGATCCTCCAGGTGACGACCCGTTCGCTCGTTGCGTGCCGTGCAGTTGTCACGGTCATGCAGACATCTGCGACGACGCGACCGGTCGGTGTGTGTGCCAAGACAACACGGCCGGTGATCACTGCGAAAGATGCACCAGAGGATATTACGGCAATGCATTAACCGGTGATCCTAACGATTGCCAGCCGTGCCCTTGTCCAAATAGAGGATCGTGTGTTGCCTTGGGTAATTACGAAATCGCTTGTTTGGAGTGTCCGGAAGGTTATGGAGGTAAATTTTGAATATTATAGTCTGTAAATAGCAGTGCAAAATTGTAAGTTTTTTATTTTTTTAATTAAAGGACATCGATGTGACGTGTGCACAGACGGTTACTTTGGAGATCCTGAAGGGAGATATGGATTTCAGAGCCCGTGTCAGAAATGCGATTGCAATGCTAATGTGGATCCGAATTCAGTTGGATATTGCAACAAGTAGAATTTATTATATCTAATATCAATACTTTGGATTTCATTTTTTTTTTTAAATTTAGGACTAGTGGTGAGTGCGTCAAATGTATTTACAACACTGCTGGATCCCACTGTGAAAGGTGTTTGCCGGGATTTTTCGGTGACGCTTTGGCAATTCCAAAGGGCGATTGCAAAGGTGATACTAAGACATTTTAAAATTCTACATTTAAAATTAAAATTTTTTATTTTTTTGCAGCTTGTAAATGTAATTATCTTGGAAGTCAAGCGCACAGCTACGGGCCTGTTTACTGCGACAGTTTGACCGGTCAGTGCGAGTGCAAACCGAACGTTAGAGGCTTCGAGTGCGACCAGTGTTTTGACGGGTATTGGAATCTGGACAGTGGAGATGGCTGCGAACAGTGTAAATGCGACGCGATTGGATCTACAAATCATACCTGTGACGTCAAAACGGGTCAATGTTTGTGCCAACCGGGAGTTACGGGTCGTCATTGTGACCAGTGCGCAACGTATCATTTTGCTTTCTCACATGAAGGATGCACCGGTAAATTACATTTACAGTTTCAGTAAATAATTTTGTTAAATAACGTAATTATTTTTATTTCAGCTTGTGAGTGCGATGCAGTTGGCGCACTTACACTGCAATGTGAAGATGCGAGCGGTCAATGTCAGTGTCGTGAATTCGTGGAGGGTCGACGATGCGACAGATGCAAAGAAAATAGATATGACAAACATGCTGGGTGCATCAGTAAGTTTTTTTAATGGTATTAAATATATTAAAAAAAAAACAAAAACATTTATATTTTTTTTAATTCAACAGAATGTCCCGACTGCTACAGTCTTGTTCAAGATGCAGTCGACATCCATCGATCCAAGTTGTTTGAACTTAAAGAGCTGTTAGAGAACATCGAAAAGAACCCGGATCTGATCGAAGATTTGGATTTCGACAAGAAAATGAAAGACGTTATGTTTCGCATTGACATTTTGCTTCGTGATGCTGAAAATGCAGGAGGTTGGTTCATCAACTGTTTATGTTAGATGATGATAAAAATAAAACAATTTTTGTTTATTTTAGGGGATGATAAAAATTTGTTGAAGCAGATCGAAGATCTTCATGCTCGTTTAAGACCCTTGAAGGAAACGCTTCGTCAAATTACGGGAAAAGTCGATCAAGCAAGTTTGCGGTCCAAGGAAGGAGTGGCTAACATCACAATGGCGGAAGAAATAATTCTACGAATCATAGAGACCCTTAAGAACGCACTGAAGAACGTGCAAGAAGACGGTGCAATTGCATTGGAAAAGGCGAAGGAGAGATCGGAGAAATTTGGACAACAGTCAGAACGGATGTCTCAAATTGCCAGCGAAGCGCGACAAGAAGCTGACAAACAGGAAACAGAATCGATCAACATCGAAATCATTTCTAAGCAAGCGCTGAATACTTCTCAAGAAGCGTATAAAATAGCGAATGAAGCTCTAGCACAACAACGGGCGACTGGAGAAGACATTTATAAGTTGAAACAAGAGTATGTTTTACTTGAACTCTCATCTTATTACTTCGATTTTTAATTTCGTAAATAATTTTTTAGTTTACTCGAAACCGACAAATTGATGCGACAGACGAAAGAAATGGCTAAAAATGCATTGGAGAAGGCGACGTCTGCGTACGACGACGCTTTGAGTGTTTATACAGACGCACAAGGGTTGATTTTGCCTGATAATGACGTGGAATTAATGAAGAAGCAAGCCAATGAGATAACTGAAGAAGTAATACTTGATTTTTTTTTACCGGTTTTGTGTTTTAATTTACAACGTATTGATATCTTAGGCTAAAATTATTCAAGAGGAAGCCGACAGACTGTTAGAAAAAAATAGAGAAGGAATTAAGCTTTTAAAAAGAGAAATGGACGATGCGGAAGAATTACTCGCAAAAGGCGAAGACCAACAACGAGTAAATTATTCTGATTTAATTCAAGGATTTTGTTTAAATTTTTTCTCTTTTCCAGATCACGGATGACCTTTTAGCGCGAGTCGATGTGGCATTGACAAATGCAGAAAAGGCCGTTAAAGACGGAGATGAAACGCTTCTAAAAGCGAATGAAACACTGCAACTCCTTCTTAGTATGTATTCTATTAATTAATTGTTATTATTTTTTTGGCTGTAAAATTTTTTCTTTGTTTAGAATTTGACACCATCGTACAAGAGAGCAAACTCCAAGCTAAAGAAGCAATGAACAAGATTCCATACATCGAAGAACTTATTTCCCAAGCCGAAGAAAAGACCCAGAAAGCACGAGGATCTTTAACAGATGCGCAGAAAGATGCATCAGATGCTTTAGAAATTGCACTTCAAGCGCTGAGAATTGCGGAACAAGCATCAAAAGTAATTTCGTTATCAGATTGCATAAATTCAAACTTTAAATATTTTTTCCTTTGTTTTTAGGATGCTTCTAAAATAAGAAAAGATGCGGACGAAACAAAACAAAAAGCAAATCGCTTGAGAGATCTTGCAGAAGAATTAGCGAAGAAAGTAGCTGACACCACAGAGCAATTACAAACTCTGAATGAACAAGCGGATTCTGACAGACAACTTGCAGCTAGAGTAAGTTATAGAATAATTAAAGCAAGGTAAAAATGATAATAATTTATTACGTTACAGGCTTTAGAAGGTGCCAACGAAGCAAAGCAGAACGCAGAACAAGCTTCGCGCAAGGTGAAGGAATCATTAAACGCTGTTAACGAAATTCTAAACATTCTCGGTAAACTTCAACGTTTAATCCACATTTTACAAGTTTTATACTAACTTTTCTGTTTGATTTAGCCAAAGCTGAAGACATAGACACGAACCAACTGAACGATTTGGAGAGAAAGTTGAAAGCCGCTGAGCGTGAATTCGAAACTTCCGGTATCGAACAGCGCATGAAGGAGTTAGAAGAAGCCAAGTTGTTGCAAGCTAAATGGGTGCGAGATTACGAAGCTGAAGTAAAGAAACTGAGACTCGAAGTAACCAATATTGAAATTATCAAAACTTCACTGCCGGATAAATGCTACAAACGTGTGCAATTAGAACCTCCAGAGACAACTTAAGCAGAATAATCAAACGAAAACGAAAAAGCGGGTATGAATTGATAGAAATTGAAAACAAAACAATTAAACGTCATATCTGTAGTTAACTAATTGATTATGTAATTAATTTGATTTCTAAAGCAAATTATTTTTGATAATTTAGTTAGTTCTATGTTTATTTCATTTATAATTAACTTAGTTTTTTACCACTTGTTTTGGTAATGTCACTTAATATTTTACTTAAATTTTGATTTACTCGCATTACTCGAAGAGTTACTTAAGTAAAGTTGTCTTTAGTTTTATTTCTGAAAATATCGACTGGTGCTATTTAATAATATAAATATATAATGCATTTTTATTTCCATTGCATATTTTATACGATTTTATTTACTTATATATACAAAAAAAATTTAGTTTATATCGTGTAGTTGATTAACTTAATGAGTTATTTTTATTTTTATTTCTCAGCAATGTTAATAGAACAATTATGTTTGTAATTTTCCTACATTTTTAAAAAAGTTGTTGATTCAAACTTTGTGAAACGGAAAATATCCGTGATAACCAGTGCCATAGTGCAACGCTCATTTTATATGACAAAAACCAACTAAACCTCACGTTGCAATTTTTTTTTTTTTTTTTTTTTTTTTGTGTAGATAACTTGTTTAATTAAAATTTTTTTTCATGAAATTACAGAAATTTTGTGTCTTGTCTAAACTGTGCTAGGTAAATGTATAAGAAATTTAAATAATTTATTTATTACTATACAAATGCAAAGCCTATGGATAAGAAATTCGTTCAAATATTTATTAATAGATGGCGTTACAGTCGACTCATTTGCATTTTTGATGCCATTTTTGAAAAGAAAAATGAATTAGCTGAACGGTTGAAGTATAAATTTTGAAAAAGGCTTATTAAATATTTTCCGCCGAAAATTAAATTGTATCGGAAACGCCACGTCGCACGATGGCGCGTTACACTTGGGCGCGTTTTTTGGGTATTGGCAGTTGGCGCGAATTTCATTTAGGCGCCATAATTAAATTTTTGATTGCATTTACTGTAAGTGCACATTTAAAATTATTTTGGGTTGCATTTGAGAGTTATCTGTTTCTCTCAACACACAGCCATTGGATTTAGATAAAATCCGTATCGTTTGCCAAAAACGTTGTCATCGTACCAAAAAATCCCGAAAAACCCAAGATTTCTGTATCATATCCTGGCGCAATGTTTGTGTATTGTTTTGTGCATGACCCGATCAGACCCGTAGTTGTACTTGCTTTGCTAGTTTGTTCAAGTTCAAATGACTTGTTTGACCTTTGACAACTTAAATTAGATAGACTACTTCCGCCTTCTGTATAAATTGAAGCGCCCATGTTTTCATCTGGGGAACTTCATTCACCTCGAGATTCAAAAAGACTTTCTAACAATCGTCACGCCATCAACTCCGAACTTTCGATGCCAATTCCGGTTCAGTATAAACCACTTTTGAATTCGCAGAAATCGTACAGATAAAGTTGTAACGTCATGGAAACGTAAGTACTTTTTCTTACATAAGTCCTTTGATAAGTTTAGTTTATTGTGTTTGTTCTTGAAAATGGAAGTCCTTCGCACTTCCGAAACGTCGAACCCTCCGATTTCGGAGTTTGGTGAATTCCAGTAACTTATTTAATTCAACAAGTAATTCGCACCAAAACGATGCTAGTTTTGATTGTACTAAACTATAGTCTTGCCATTTGGTTACTTCTCAGCCAATTTTTCAACTTTCTCAAACCACTTCTGTTTGTGGTAGAAAAGTTAGATCTTGGTGCAAGAAGTTTAAAAGATATCGCATGCATAGGTCCAGCTCTGGTAGATTAGTAG
>JAQFZP010001115.1:0-22322 GCA_034695745.1 Geophilus truncorum | reverse complement strand
TGCACGAAATTCACATTGACGGAAAACGACTGGGATTGTGGAATTTCATGACTACCAAAGGATGCACGGGATGCAAAGAAGGGTATGAAATTTTAAAAAAATTAAAATTAAAATTTTTAAAAATAATTTTATTTTATTATTCTCGTAGTGCGTCCGAGAATCGCGACACAGACGAGAATTACTACTTTCAAGGCGACGGTTACGCCATACAACCACAAGTGCGGCGAATCAGTAAACATTCGTACAACGTGCAATTTGCTTTTAAAACTTACGACGAAGACTCGTTGATGTTCTTCACGGCTAATTCGACTTTTGGTCAATTTTTCTCGCTGGAGTTGCGCAGTGGGAAAATTTTATTCCAGTTTTGCTTTGCTGATAATTTCTGCGTCTCTCTCACATCGGTCGAGCAGTATAATACCGGCAAATGGGCGCAAGTCAAAGCAGCCATTACAGACACAGATGGTGAGTTAAGAAAAAATTAAAAAATTTTTTTTTACAAAATTTAACTTGTTAAAAAACCGTTTGGCGACGATTAATTACTGTTTGTGATGTTAGATAAATTCACATTTAATAATAAACCAGTTCGGTTTAGTGGACCTTTAAATTTTTTCTTTTATTATTTTTTATTTCTTATTTTATAGCATCCATGACAATTGGTGACGAATATAAGAAAGTTGACGTACCGGAAGTGAACGGTCCCATAAAGTTGGCGCTGGAATTGAAACATAGCGAAGTGTTTTTCGGTGGCGTTGCACCAGATTTTAATCTTTCGAGGTATTTAAACTGAGTAATTTAAATTTTAAATACAATTTTCTAAATTTTTAAAAACAATTTTAGATGGAAAACTGTTGGGTTCAGCAGTTTCTTGGGTTGCATGCGTGGAGTTCACATATACACATCATCTCTCAACTTAAATAAAGGAAGGAAATATGGTTTACAATCTGGATGTAGAGATAGTGTATGTTTTATTTGAAATTTATATTTATAATTTATATTTATAAAATTTAATTTTTTTTTAAATAGCTTATAAAACAAGTTCTATTCAACGGAAATGGTTTTATCGAAAAACACGGTCAAACATTATTGAAATCATCAAATTTGGCATTTTCCTTTCAAACGAGTCAAAACGATACACTTTTAATACTGTCAACATTCGAAGGGAAATTCAACACTGAGGATAAACAAGTTAACGACTCGTACTCGATATCTCTATCCGAAGGACAAATTAACTGCATCATCTACTCTGGTGATCGAATGTTGAAAATTACGTCACCAGATGTCTATAGTGACTGCACTTTTCATACAGTGTCGATAATCAAATCACGGAGAAGGTAAAAATATTTTTGGAATTTTTTTTGGAATTTTTTTTAACCTAAAATTAATTTTATTTTAAAATATTAATGCAACTCATAGGATCAGACAGTATTTGTATTTTGACAGGTCTTTTAGTGAATATTTAAAAATTTTTTAAATTAATTTTTTTTTTTCTGTTTTTAAATGTGATTTTAGTATCGAGCTTAGAATCGACGATCAACGAATTAAGGTTGAAAACTTGCAAAAAGGTCGAGGTTCTTTGACCATTGACTCACCCAGTGAAGGTGGTCTGTATTTTGGTGGAGTTCCAATGGAAATTAAGGATAAGGTTCGACATTTGGCCAGCTCAGTTGAACCACTCAACGGACAGATAAAAGATGTCGTCTTCAATGACAAGTAAAAGTTTTTTAAATTTAGAAATGAAGGAATTTGTGCATAATGTGCAGAAAAATATTTTCGCACGATGAAAAAATACTTTTTGCTTTGGGATATTGCCACCAGGTCGCGCCACCAATGTAGTTTACACTCACAGTTTAAACAGTTTAAACAGACGTCGATTTTTGACAAATTATGCATAGAATTCTTTCATTTTTAATTGCATGTTTTTTAAAATTTCTAATTTTCCAGATTGATGGTTTTCAATGAACCACACCGATTTAAACACGTTGGAATAGGAAGAACTAGCAAATCGTGCTTAGTTACTCCCATTTCATCACCAGGGTTACCGGAGAATCACATCAGAGTACGTATACATAACTTTTGCATGCAATTTGCTGTCAGGGTTGAAATGAGTTTTTATTCTTACAGCTAAATGACGGGTTTTTGCCTGCTTCTAATCTCTCTTTGAGTTGGCTGTTGGTTTTAATTTGCATGCTAGTACATTAATTAATTAATATTAATATAATAAATAAAACTGATTTTTTTTTTAAAGTTATTTCTGGTTTCCTTTTTTATTTTTGTGTTTTTTTTTTTAAATTAATTAATTAATTTATTAATTAATTTTTGCGACTGTATCAAGGCTTAATTGTAATTGTAAATTTCCAGCAACCAAAGAAATGTAAAGAAATTGCCCCCTTCATTACTATTCAGACAGCCATGAAATTCGGAGATAAGCCACATAGTTATTTGCAACTTAATTTGAAAAAAAGGACACTGGGCGCTAAGTGAGTATTGAAATGAGAAAATAAAAATTTAAAGGTCAAGTGACCTAAACTGGTTTATTATTAAATGTGAATCTACACATCACAAACAGTAATTAATAGTCGCCAACTGGTTTCTTGACTTGATAAATTTTGTAAAAAACCATCGCAACTGGTAAAAAAAAAAAAAATGGATTCTGGGAATTTTGAGTTTGTGATGCACGAAAGCCCTGCTCGAAAGAATTTCGGGCTACATCCTGTATCAGTCGCTGAAAAACAACGAAAGCATTGCGGGCAATTCTTGATACAGGGGCAGCAGACTTAGTGACGTAGTAAATCACGACAGTTTCCATAATTCATTTTCATTTTGGCATTCACTTTTCGCGATCGATTTTTACAAATTTTACCGTGTTTGAAAATCATTTGACGATTAATTATTGTTTGTTAATTATTGTTTGTGAAGAATAGATTATATTTAATAATAAACTAGTTCAGTTCAGTTCACTTGATTTTTAAGTTGAAGTGCGTCACTGAGGGTAAAAAGACAAACGTGTAATGTGATGCAAAATAACGAGTTATGACATCAAACTGAGTTTGTAGTACGTCGTTTTATCACTAGAGGGCGTTGAACTTTTAGTTTAATTTATTTATTACTTTCGTTGAATAATAGAAATTTTTTATTTTTTTTCATAGATTTACTATTGAGTTTGAATTCAACACTTTCTATCCGAATGGAATGCTATTTTTCCTTAGAAATAGCGGAAAGAAGGCGAAGCATCATTTTGTGGTGGCGTTGCGAAGTAGGAATGTGGTGATTAGTATTCAGTCGAATTCGAAATTAAGTGATGAATTTAGGAATGTGGGGAATATGAATACGGGAGAGTGGAAAAAAGTATGGAATTTGTTAATTTTAGTGAAATTTTAAATTTATAAATTTTTGATGTTTTGTTTTCTTTCTTTTCGAAGGTTCAAATTATGAAGCAAGCAAATAGATTTACGTTGATTGTTGACAACAAAACGAGTGTTGACGTTCCACATAGGAAGAAAATTAAAGTCCACTCTCCGATTTACATCGGGGGTATAGCGGAGAACGTTACACTTCCCGATTACCTTGTATGTTTACGTTATGCGAAAAGACACTTTTGATTTAAAAGATCCTCATCAGGTGGCACCGCTAATATTGTTTTTCACTCTAAACTTTCAGAAAAACTTACATTTGGTGTTAAATAACTGCATCAATACTATTGATTCAATAGTTTAACATCAAAAGTAATAGTTTTCTTTTAAGATTGGAGTGAAAACAACACTTAAAAATACTTAGAGCGGCGTTATCTGGTGGCAGTTTCTTTAAACTGAATCTTTTTTCTCTCGCCCAGACAATACGTGAGAAATGATTTTGATTTTTTAAAATTTTTATAGATGATTGAGAATTTCAAAGGATGCATTCGATCGTTTAAAATTAACGGAAAAATTCGAGATCTCGCCAGAGGATCGATGCATAATGTCGGACAGTGTTTGCAGAACGTCGAAGCAGGAGCGTACTTTGCTGGCGATGCTTATGCCATTTACTGTAAATAGAAATTACACATTCTTTAATACAAAAATATCAACTTTAATCGATTTCTTAATATTTTAGCTGACCAATTTTCAGTTGGGAAATCAGTTGAACTCGAACTTGATTTCAAAACAACGCGTTTGAGCGGCATTTTACTCAGTGTCAGTGAAAATAACGGATCACCGGCACTCGCTTTGGAAATAGACGATGGAAATGTAACAAATTCTATTTTCACTATATTGTATTTTTTTTTAATTCTTTATTTTGATTTTTTTTACAGGTCACAGTCACTATAGACAAAGGCGACAGCCATCCGTTTTCAGCAATTCAGTCATTCCAATCAAAATTTCAAGTCTGTGACAACAAATGGCACAAAATCAAAGTGGTTTACAGCGGAATCTCGGTACATTTATACGTCGATTCGTCGTCTGCTTTCGGGTATAGTCGAAACGAATATGTCGGTGACATGATGACCGAAGGCCCGTTTTATATCGGTGGACTACCAGGTAGGCGGATTAATATTAACAGTCTGCAGATAGGCAGTATATACTATATACTATCTTATTGGGTACCGTACATGAAACACGCGATATTTTTACGATTTTCGTCAATACTCACCGATATTTTTATGATTTTCATTGATATGCATCGATATTTTTATAATTGTCATTATTATGCATCGATATTTTCACAATTTTCATTAATATGCATCGATATTTATTCGATTTTTATTAATATTTATTGAAGTTTATTTAATATTTACCGACACTTATCCTATTTTCGTGGGTGTTGACCGATATTTTTATGATTTTCGCCAATATTCAGCGATATTTTTACGATTTTCATTAATATTTATTGAAATTCATTTAATATTTATCGATACTTATCCGATTTTTGTCGGTGCTGATCGATATTTATCTGATACTCATAACTCATTGATGTATACTCACTAATACGTTTTGCTGTTTATCCGTATCGATAAACATTGAAGAAAAATTGAATAAATATCGTTGAGTGGTAACAAAACTCGAATAAATATCGGCAAATATCGAATAAAGTTTGATGAGTATTGATGAAAATCGAATAACTACCGATACGGTACATATCATAAAAATCTGTTAAATATATGGCTTTGCATCTGCAAAAATTAATGAAAATCACTAAAATATCGGTGAGTATCGGCAAAATACGTATAAATATAAGCTTTCAGATACCCAATGTAGTAACACCTATCCTGCCGATTACTGTTACAAAATTTATTTTTAGTATCCTAAAATTATTTTCTAAAAAAATATTCCAGATTACGTCGAACAAGGACTGTTAAGATCAAGATCCAATTTCGTGGGTTGCATTCGCAATTACGTAATCAAAGGTCGACGCGTCGATTGGACAGACATGTCGTTACGGCATAACGTTCTTCTCAATTCTTGTCCCGTTAGCGGGAACTGACGTCAACTAGAGTGATTAGTTTTTTATTACGTTTGTTTTCCCGGATTTTCGAGAATTTATCCTTTGCTGTTTACGGTAAATTTTTCGATTTATTTATTTGTAAGTGTTTTGCAAGTGATTTTAGTGTGCATCAGTATTGTGCGAAGTAAGTTTCGTGTTTTTTATTATATATATATATAAAAGGAACCGATGTCTTTTACGACAAATGCCAAAGTTGAATTAATTTAATTTTTATTGTCACTATTTAATTTTTTTATATAAAATTAAGGAAAAAAAAAAGAGAAAAATCATTCCTCGATTGAGATTTAAGGATGGTTTGATGAGTTTGTACATTTTTTTATTGATAAGTACAAAATTTAGACTTGGATTTGAGAAGAAAGCAGCTACACCTGGTGGCAGTTTCGTGTAGTTGTTTATCTTTTTACAAATAGCTTAATAAGAGGCTAGTACAAAAAAAATACAAAATCAGTAGTAAAATACTCTTTTTTATTATTTGTTATTTAAAAAAATAAAAATATACCTCATTTTAACATTTTTATACGATCAAAACCTTTTTCTACATTTTTTTTAATTGACAATTTTATCACTTTTTACAATTTAAAAAAATCAAAAACTGCCATTTATTAATTTTTGTTATCTTTCTAAAACTGAAGATTAATTAGCTTTTAGTATAAATTTTTTTGTAAAATGTATATTTATTTCTGAGTTGCAATTTTCTAACACTTTTGTTATGAAATTTCTTCAAAATACTGTCAAAGCGTTTAAAATATAGTCATCTCACATTAGTAACTTATTTAATTCTTTTGTAGTGCTGAAAATGATCAAACTGAGTAAAATTTTACAGTTTTATTTAGTGTGAATATTTTGCTTTATTTTATAATTTACATCGCCATCTGGTGGTGAAGTGAGGTATCAACAATACAAAACTACAGGCATTTTTAGAATTTTTTCTGTATCTCGAGAACTGGTAAAGATAAAATTAAAAACTAAACAGATTTAGAAAGTTAAATTCTCTAGAAAACTTTTCTAAATTGGATGTATAGGTGTGGGATTGCGTTAAAAAAAAAGTTATGACGTATTTTAATTTGCTGAAAGTCAAAGCGATAAAAGTTGTTATACAAAAGCACCGCATGTTTTCTATACGTCATTAAATTACCACCGCTAATTTTTTTTACACTTTCGTAAAGTGGTATAAAATTAGTTCACCTTTGACTCTAATTGTGATTGAGTGTAGCCACTGATTGCAGACGCAGGTATAAAAAAGTTGAAAGACCTCGAATACAATAAAATGTAAAATTTTAAATTTTATTTATTTATTAAATAATGGATTTAGAGTAGCTTTTCTTTTATATATAAATTATGTAATGGTCAAAAAAAGGGAAAAATAGTTTAAGAGTTTAAGTTCCGTGAATGGCTTTAAAAATGACGTCATTTTACGAAAACTAGGCCTTGCAGTGAAGAAAACATTTTTTTTTCTTGTTGTTATTAAATTTAGTGAACTAATTTTTGTACTATTTCCGCATTTCACTAAAAAAAGAAATGGAAAATGACAATACGGATGTTCGTTTACGACAAGTTTGGGTTTTTAACATAAATCATATGCAAACACTGGTATTTGCCAAATTAAACAAAGATTTCATGACGTAACGTGGTAACGCAATAAAATGACGTAACAACACGAAAAAAAAATTTCTTTCAAATATTGACTTTAAAGTCTGTAGAATCAGGCAAAAATCTATCAATGAGTAACAAACATCGTTATATGTCAAATCACGCATGCGCAGTGTATTTCTCGAAAACTAATGCGCGCAAATGGAGAAATACCGATATTAAAACGACAATAACATTCAAAAAAACGTTAAAAATAGGTTTTTCCACACATTAAACCCCCATTACAAGAGAACAGAAAATCAAATTCTGGATTTATAGGCCAATTTTTTGTCGTACTTTACAAAGACTAGGAAACGGGGCATTGGTAAACTGCTTCCCTATTCTGTTTGCGTAAGTGGAGCAACATTTTTTTGAATAATATTTAAAAAAAACACAGGTATATCATAAATTTTGCATATTTCAATTAATTTCAAATTTTATCAAATTTCCTTAAAAAAAAAAAAATTAATACCCTAACTTTTTTTTTTAAATAATTAAAAAACAAAAACAAGGGTACCGGTATATCATAAATTTTTCATATTTAATTAATTTCAAATTTTATCTACTTTTTTTTTTTAATTAACCTTGAATCTACAAATTACCACAAAATAACCCTAAAAATTAACCAAATACCTATAAAAAAAAATTTTAAAATTTTTAACCCTAATTCCCAAACCCCCAAAATTGTTCCTTAAACCCAAATTTCCTCTCGGTGCTGCCCCCCACCGCCGAAATGCATCGCCCTTATTTTCTCAGGCTGTTCACTTCTTTCAACCGAGTCCATTTACCGCTCGCTTCTCACTGGTGACCTTCATTGGCATCTGAGACTGACGGACGTCCAGCAGCCAATGAGCCACCAGCTGCAAGCAGACGCCACTCACCACCGTGGTACCGTTTAGTCTACTCCAAACCCGGTATCGCGGACGGAACTTGTACTTTACCTTTAAAAACCCAAGTAACAGGAAAAAGGTGAAAAAGTGTCCATCGGGAATTATGGGAAAGTGGAAGGAGACGGACGTCATCTCGCCTTGTGGTAGGTGCAAAAAGGGTTAAAAGGGTTATTGTGTGTCGGAATGTGGACTTGAGCAATCATGCGGAAGTTGGTTATGTTATTGTGATGTTTGCTCGATGGGTGGGGGTAATTATCGAGTGACGTCATGTTTTTTTTTGGTTTTGTTGTTGGTTTTTATGCCAGCTTAGAGTTGGGTTGTGTTATATGCCCCAGTTTACTGGTTGGTGCTTGTTGTGCGAGGCAAGTGTTGTCTCTTGATATTGCAAGGAACAATTGTGTGACGACTGCTTGAAGGTCAGATAATACAGGTAGGGAACTGGAAAATGGCTTTGTTTATGTGGTTTATTTTTATTTTATTTTTTAATTTTTAATTTAATTTAATTATTTTTTTATTTTTTTTAGTTTTTTTGTGGTGGAAATTGGGGTTTGAGAAAACTTTTGTGAAAATTTTAAGATTTGTTTTGGGTGGGGACTTACAAAATTTTGGAAAATTTGCTTTAAATTAGTTGTTTAAAATGACTTTTTAATTATTTTAAGCCTATATTTTGAATTTAGACTAATTTGGTAATAAAGATAAATTTTTACATTCATTTTGTAAGAAATAGGTCTATTTAGAAAAGAACTTTGAAGTAAATATTAATGAAATTTAAAGAAATTTTAATAAAATTTGGCCTATTTTTGTTACGAAATTGAAATAAAAACATTTATTTTTATTGTCAAAATTTGGGTTTAAAATGATTTCTAAGACATTCTGCATCACTAATTTAACATTAACATTTATTACTCGAAAATTTTTTTCCGATAAAAATTCGATTTAACTCAAATTTACTATTAAAATTAGGCTTAATTTTAATATTTATTGCAAAGTCATTTTTAAAACCACATAATACATCCCATAAATTCATTTTTAATTTCATTCTCTCCCCAAAATTAGGTTTAAAAACAAATCTCCCATTGTAACTTAATCAAAATTTCCATATTTCATTAAAACCTTTTCCTCAACAACCACATAACATTCCATAAATCCACTTTTATTATCCATTCTTACCCAAATCATAAATACAGCAAATTTCATTCAGTAGGCCTAATTTTAAAGAAAGGAATGCACTGTAGTAACCTAAAACCAACCACTTCTCAGTGAATTCTTGCAACCATGAGACTACAGAGTTGATCAACCTTTCATCACCAACTTACATTACACAAACCAATTCAAAACCATAACCAAAACACAAAACAGCCAACAATTCACAAAATTAACCAAATAAGCCATCAAGATGAATAGAAGTGAATTCTCCAGTTTTGCTCACATCCAAAACAAATTAGAACCTGACCTCCTTCACTGGCCTGCTTCCCACATTGACCTAGGGGTCACTGGCTCTTGCTGTCATCTCAGTGAGGCTGCACTGCATGAAAACAAAAGAACATTCACTTACAACATGGACAAGTTCAACAGGATCCAATATAAAATAACAGAAACTTGATAATAACCGATTTACACTCATTTTCTATTACAAGGATGCAATTGAGATATTTTAACTCAGATTACATTTCTATTTTTTTTTATTTTTTTTTAATATAAAACAAAAAAAAATTTTTTAAGGGAGAAAATAATTTGGGGTAATTGTATATGACGTCATAATTTTTATGTTGTTGCTCTATAGGCTCAGGTGCAAGTCCGTCCGTGCCATTTCCTGGAGCTAGGAATTACGGTGGCCATCTTTCTTTGGAGAAACTGAATGGAGATATAGACGTCAACATGAAAACTAATGTTGTCAAGAGTTCTTCTTTCAAACGCAGTGATAATATTGAATCTACTCAAGTCAACAACAAAAGTTAGTGATATTTTGGTTTTTTTATTTTTTTAAATTTTTTAAATTTTTAAGATTTAAATTTTTTTATAATGTTAATAATATTTGATATTTATGGTAAAAGTTTGGATTTTATGCATCTTTTTGGTTATAACTTTATATTTGGGCAAACAGGAAGTGGTTATAGGAAGAAATTGTAAATTTTAGTTTACTTGTTAAATATTTGGGACAGGAAGTGGAATACCTGTTTATTGAAATTACAAATATTTAAACGGCCTCAATTCGAAATGTCAAATTAAGTTACTTTCACTACCTACTGTTGTATTTACAGATAATAAAAATCACAAATGAAATAAACTTAGCTTTAAGAATATATTTTAAATTCCAAAAATTCAAAAATTTAAGAAATGAGGTTAAAAATTGAATGGAAAGTTTGGATATGATTAAGCACTCAACTAGACCTTGAAATTAAATCTAAATCTTATTTATCAGACCTTAAAAACTCTCAATAATGAAGTATTTAGACCCAAAACATACTTTCCTAGGTTAAATCAAGGTAATTAGTGCTACTTAGGCCTAATGATTGTTTTTTTTTTTTTTTAAACATTTTTTATGCAGTCAGTTTAAAAATAGTCTTAACTTACATAAGATTTCTTTTATTACCGATTTTCCGCTATTCATTTCCGTATTGATTGGAATGTGCCCTCTTTTACGTAACACGAATTTGTTATTTTAATTATTTCCTAACGACATTTTTATTTAGTCCTCAATAATGCAAGGAATCGTAATTTGATGCATGGGGAAAACAGATTCAATATTGGTACATGAGTTTTGGACTGATTTTAATTTTTATGAGTTTGTTTTATGAATACTGTAGTAATAAAAAGAACATGGCTCTAGTCCAAAGAAACAGTTTCAATGACTATTTATGATGTAATCAGCTGATTTTTGAAGTTAAACATCATCTGTTGTATCATGATGACATTCTGTCAGCTGCCCCTGAGTTTCACGGCAGCTCCCATAGACTTAACATGGGATAAAATTAAATAAATTTCTGAATAATGATTATTGATTATTTTTACATGAAAATTATTAATTTTGTTAATTCAAATGTAATTTTAATAAATTTTTGTAATTTTAAAATAATTTTTTTTTTTTAATTTAGAAATTTGACAATTTTTTTTTTAATTTTTTTTTTAATTTTTACATAAAGAAAATAAAAGATGATTTATACTGTAAGTAGCTATTGCATTTATAGTGTAGAATCACTCTCCTGACATAGTGGAATGGGCCTTGACCTTGCATGGTGGAGAATGTAGGCTAAAGCTGATCATTCACCCTCTTTTCTAGGGGAAAAAAGAAAGAAATAAAAATAAAGGTGTAAAATTAATTTAATGCTACTTCACTTGAGCATGAATGATAATAACTTAATTTAATAACCAAAAAAAAAAATTATTTTGTTTATATTTTTTAAATTATTTTATGGGATTTCAAATTACATAGATTAATTAAATAACTAGAACAACAGGTCAGGTATAGAAATATAATTTTAAAAAATTCCAAAAATTATAAAATTATATAAAAAAAAATAACTCAGTGGTTTATTAAACTTGTAAAAATAAACAAATGTGAGATTAACTTGATTTATCTTTAAAAAAAATAGATCAAATGATTATCTTCACAGATTACAGCAAAACAAACTGGTTAATCAAGGATTACACAAGAGATTACCCATAATCCATACAGTTAACCTCTTAAACTCAACACACAACAATAAAATCAACTTTTCACTTGAGAAAAATACAGATAAAATCAAGTTCAATTGATTTTAATCTCAGTTCACCACAAAAAATGCAAATTACTTCCCATTAGACTTAAAACCCAAAAAAAAAAAATTACAAAAATATGAAAACTGGGTCAATTTTTCAATGCCTCTCTTACCCCTAAAGAGGGAGTTGGGAATAGGGTAAGGAGTTCCGGGTCGTGACCCATTCAAAGAACAAACAACAAATAAGGGGACATCAATTGAAAGTGTAAAAATAAAACACGTGTATGTGACGTCATGAATTCAATAAATGATTTATTAATTTAAAAAAAAAAAAAAATCTTTTCTTTTTATTTAAATTTCCCACTTGTTTTTCCTTTCCCGCAACCTTGACCAATAGAGTGACCTTATTTCCTTCTGTTAATGAATAATAAAATTTTTTCCACTTGTTTTGGTCATTTGGTGTACTGTTTGACTCCTAGGTGTTAAAATCTAAGTTAAAAAAGTGTGTCAGGATGCCAAGCCGAAATGATGTGAAGGGCTAACACATCCCCCGTGGCTTTGACCTGTGTAGTTTGTTGGCATTGAGGTCATTCGCCTAAATGTAGGACTGACCAGTCGCGCTTTGATGATTATATTTTTCACGGGCAAAAGTTAAGTCGTAAAATTGTTTTAATGTACTTTTTGATTTAATTACGTGGAATTTTGGGTGTATTTTAAATTTGAGGTTTTTTTGAGAGTTTTAGGAGTTTTGGGAGTTAGAGAATGAAATCATTTTTTTTTTTTTTTGGAGGCGTTTGGAGCGGATAAGGTCATGTAATAAAAGATCTGACAATGAAAGGTCAGAAATGTAGATTTAAAGATGTGGTTTGAGGATTGGAAGGTTTGTGTGTGATATTAAAACAGAAATAGATGGTTTCAATGGGTTAAAGTTTTGATGATTTTATTGGAATGTGAAATGATTCAATTGAGTAAAATATTAAATAAAATTTACTGTATAAATTGGAAAAATATTAATTTAAAAAAAAATTGAATAAAATTTAATATTTGAAAATAAAATACAATAGACCTATCTTTAATGACCTCAGATTTTACCATACATAACCAGAATTATTACATGTAATAAATTTTATTTCTCAAAAATTCAATTTAAAATATTGTAAAATTCGGTACATAATTCAATAATCGAAAATAAATTAAAATGTTTCTGTAATGGCGTCACATTTTCTACAAATTCTAGAATTATTTTAGAATAAATTTTATACTATTTTAACATTAAAAAAATATTTCTATATTTTATTCACTGTACACAGTAGACAGTAACAATGAAAAATTCTTTTTAACGATGATTGACTATTATCAAACTCATAAATATCCATCTGCTGAATAAATTCAACAATTTCCTCATTGCATATGCGTATTTACATCTAATCTATTAATTTAAATCTAAATAATGTCGTCACTTCATCAATTTACCATTTTCAATATTACCAAAAATTCCCATCTTTAATCACAGTTTTAAAATATTTTAATTTAACCCAACTAAATCATCATTTCCTTATTTCCCTATTGAGTCAAACCTTGACATTCCCAACTGTCAGTTATAATTTAAGTTTTTAACATAGAAATAAAATTAAAGGAAATATTTTCTCTGCTGTCTAATAAATGGATGTATCTGAACACGTTGATAACATTGTTTTAACATCTGCAATGTGGGAGTAGAAAAATTTAATTTGGAAATGGATTGCAGTATGTGATAAAGTTTTACTTGTTTCTCTGCTCTGGAAGGTCTATTTTAGCTGTTATTGGTTTGTTCTCTCTCTAAAAAGGAAAAGAAAAAGTTAAGCTTCATTGCAGATGTTCTTAATTTTCTCTTTTTTCTTCATTTATCTGCTTTTAATTTTTATTTATTTCTAATTTAATTTAATTTTGGAAATTTTTATTTGTAATTGTACTTTGGGTTTGGTTTAAAAGTGAATCAAAGATGACTAAGAAAGTTGGAAATGATGTTTATTTGCCTTTGTCAACGGATTCTGATCACGGTAAGGATCAAATATCGGGGAAAATTTATAAAAATTGGTTACATTTTAATTTTTAAATTTTTGTTTATTTTTTTTTTATAAATTATTTAATTTTTTTTATAAATTATTTAATTTTTTTTATAAATTATGTAATTTTTTTTTTAAATATAGATGAAGACTTGGAAGGTAATGCTGATCTTGAAGTGGAGAAAGGACAGATACAAGTGCTCAATTCCATGGCTCCTAATGGATCTTTAGATACAACGAAAAATGGACACGCCGATTTATGGCAAATGCCATACAAACACGCCGTGGAAGTGTCCAATCTTAAAAAAAGTTATGGGTCTGGATCTAAGAAATTAGACGTCCTCAACGCCATCAGTTTGAACGTCCCGAAAGGAGCAATGTAAATAAGAATTTAAAGGTCAAGTGAACTGAACTGGTTTATTTTAAATGTGTATCTACACATCACAAACAGTAATTAATCTTCGCCAAATAGTTTTTGACACATTGTATGTTGTAAAAAAAACAAAAAAAAAACAATCGCAAATAGTGAATGTCAAAAGAAAAATTGATTCTGGGAATTCTGAGTTTGTGACGCAAGGACATCCCGCTCGAGAGAATTTGGGACTAAATCCTGGATAAGTCGCTGAAAAACAATGAAAGCATTGCCAGCCATTTTTGCTACAAGAACAGCAGACTTCGTGACGTCGTAAATCGCTGTAACTCCCATAAGACATTTTTCTTTTGACATTCACTTTCCGCGATCAGTTTTTACAAAATTTAACTTATCTGAAAATTAATTATTGTTTGTGATAAGTAGATTAATATTTAATACTAAACCAGTTCAGGACACTTGACTTTTAAATGTTTGTAGATTTGCAATTGTTTTTGTGATTTTCCATGAGTTACAAAACTGGTGATGAACACTTGATGAAATAGTCACAAGTTTTTGTGTCTCAAGAATTTTTTCTATTGGATACTCTATGGGAAAACAGGGATAACTAATTTTCCAAGGAAAAAAAATGGATTGTCACTTTTTTGAAATGGGAGAGTTGGATGTTTGATTTAACCTAAATTCCATCATCTAGGAGTAAATGAGGACATTATAACATGTGTGACATAAAAACTCAGTTCCTGGTTTACTTGTACACAACTGAGTTGTTGCATGAACTTGGCACAAAGAAGGGTTGAGATTTGTGAATTTTCAATTTCATACTTTCAATTACCATCATACCAACCTTATGACTGAGTAAACTTATTGTGAGAGTATTTACTCATCCTTTTCTTCACACCAACAATGCTTGTACTTACACAAACATTTTCCTACAGTTTAATGTCGTACAACTTAGTTTCACAATCTGACATTTCAATCTCAATGATGACATCATGTTCTGGGAAAGTTCCATTAACCTAGTAAACACTTTCTCAGTACCAGTAATAACTTAGGGCATTTAATGATCATGGCACTGCTGTTATATGAGTGTATAACTTACAATACTCATCCTTGAGAAAGAAGGTCTTAAAATCCATTAGCACTTACTCCATTGTATATTGAATTGTGAGATAAACTTATTTTATCTCATTTCTGTAAAGTCTGCAGCAGCTTTAAACTTTTAGAAATTTTGCACCTGTTACAGTATTGTGTTTTGGAGTACCGTATTTTGGAATGTTTATTGTAAACATATGGTTTACAATGAAATTGATTTTTAATTAGATGTGGTGCTGGTGCAACAGCCATTAAGTTTTAGTAGTGGTGGGCGATACTGGATTTGAGTATTCGAATACAAATACGATTACCGGTACTTTTTAGAAATATCAAATACGAATACCGAATATTTGTTGCTGGTATCGATAATAAACTATTATTATTGAAAATGTATAAAATTAAAAGAAATAATATATTTTAAGAAGCTTAAAACATTTAATGATCACTTTTACTTTAAGTTACAATTAATAAACAGCATTATATTTAGATTTTTGGTTTGGTCGGGTTTTTTTTTTTTTTACTGGCAGCCTCTCCTGTCTTTCCAAAAAAAAAAGCGGTAAAATGAAATATTAGTAGTTGAACAGCAGAAGTTAGCTTTGGGAAAAGTATTCGCTGATATTCACTGGTATTTGTTGGTATTGACTAAAGTTCGATATTTTATATAAGTAATCGAATATGAGCACGAAGCATCCGATTGCAAAATACTATGAAAAAGGACCCATCGGACATTTCAGCCACGATCTGATTCACTGGACCGAACTGCTAGTATTAACTTTAGTATTAGCTTTAGAATTAATCAAGGCATGGTTAACTAGTATTGAATATTTTTCCCCAAGTATCAAGAGTATCAATTACTTATGGTAATGAATACTCTACCACTAAGTTTCAGTAATAATTATTATTATTGATAATTTTATATATTATTATATTTTTTATTTTTGAAGCTATGGTTTACTGGGACCAAGTGGTTGTGGTAAAACAACTCTTCTTCGGTTGATAATCGGAAGGCTCGATGTTGATTCTGGATACATCAAAGTTTTCGGAGATGTTCCTGGAAGCAGAGAACTTGGCATTCCTGGTGAAAAAGTTGGATACATGCCTCAGGTAAAACTTTTAGTATTTTAATAATAATAATAATCTAAATTAAGAAATACATTATTATTAATGTTATCTAAGTTTTTGCCATTCATATTCAATATTTGTATATTTTTACAGGAAATAGCATTATACAACGAATTTACCATCAAAGAAACAATGTATTACTTTGGCCGAGTACACAACATGAGTTATAAAAACATCGAAAAACGGATGAAATTTTTGCTCGAATTTCTTCATCTGCCGAAAGAGTCTCGATTTATAAAGAATCTTAGGTAATATTTAGAAAATTTTTATAATTTCAATGATGTCATTAATAAAATTTGTCTTTCAAGCGGTGGCCAAAAGAGACGAGTGTCGTTTGCTGTGGCTCTTCTACAAGAGCCACCATTACTTATATTAGATGAACCAACTGTGGGTGTAGATCCACTTCTTAGACAAAAGTAAACAAAATAATCAAGATTTTAAAATATTTTTTTTTATAAATTATTTTTATCTATTTTAGTATATGGAATCATTTAATCACGTTAGTTCAAGGTAGCAACACAACTGTCATCATAACCACACATTACATTGAAGAAGCTCGACAAGCCAATGTGGTAAGTATCTAAAAATCTTTTATAAAAAAAAAATGAATTATATTAAATTTGAATTTGATATTTAGGTTGGTCTGATGCGCAATGGTCGAATGTTAGCGGAAGATTCTCCGGATAATCTTCTGACTACACACGACGGCCGCAGTCTAGAAGAAGTGTTTCTTAAACTTTGCGTTGCAGATCAATCATTTCAAATAACTACAGAAAAAAAAGATGAAATTGCTCAGGTAAATACATCATTTAAAAATCAAGTGAACTGAACTGGTTTATTATTAAATATGAATCTACTCATAAAGATGTTTCTTCCAAAATTAATTTGTATTTAATTTATATTTATATATTTCAGGACAAGACAGGAAATGGTGCAATTACTCGGTCAGCACTTGATAAGTCTCAAGGGCCTGTGACATTACGATCCTTGCCCAAACACATGTCCACCGATGCTCTAGTCAACGAACAAATGGAAAATGCGATAGTAAAACGTCCCCAAAGATCACGATGTGCATCATTCTTCAGCACGAATAAAGCGATGGCGATGATCATTAAGAATTTCATTCGAATGTGGAGAAATGTTGGGTAAAATATCCAAAAAGTACAAAAATTTTAATTTCTATAATTCTGTTTAATTTTTCTAGAACAATGGTGTTTCAGTTTATCATTCCATCAATTCAAATAATTCTTTTCTGCATAGCCATTGGTCATAAACCCGAAGGTCTGGATTTCGGTGTCGTTAATTACGACAACGATTCGCTTCAATACGGAAAACAGTTTATAAACACAATTGACAATAACAGTGTTATAAAGGTTTCGTTTTATTTCATTAATTTTATTTCTGGTATTAATTTTTTTCTCTTATACTTCAGCACGAATACACAGATCTGGATACAGCCATAGATGCAGTAAAAGTAAATGAAATTTGGGGTGTTTTATATGTTCCATTTAATTTTTCCCAAAATCTCCTAAGTAGGTAAGAGTTTTTGTCAGCTTAGAAATTAACAAAAATTATATATACAATTTTTTTTAAATAAGGTTTTATGGATGCATGGACATTGAAGACGAAGTTCTCGAAGGCGGGAAAATTCGAATTTGGCTTGACATGACAAGTATGGAAACTAAAGCAATGCAATAGGCCAATAGCCAATATAGAACTAAAGACTAGTGTTAAAAGTACTATTGGTAGAGATAGCCATTGCTAATAGCGTCACTAATAGCAGCAATACGTTTTGTCAAAATGTAGTGCAGCGTAGCAATTTTTACAAAATAGCGATACATTACAAATAATTCGAATTTCAAACATGAAAATTTTCTTTTTATTTAAATTTTATGTTTTTTGGGTTTTATGCAGGATGTGTAGATGCTAGTACGTGCTACTGCAAAAGCATTTATAACGACAAGTGAGTCATTTTCGAATAAAGTAGTGAAATAAATGCAAAATAGTAGTGATAGTGAAATTTTTTTTGTAAACATGTTAATTAGTAATTACATAGCAATAGTTTGTGGGATTTAAGTGATAGCAATAGCACATTACTATTTTTTGAGTGCAATAATGGCATTTTAGTGATAGATCTTGCCTAAATCGATAAGTCAACTTATTTTTTAAATTTTAGTGAAAATACTAAATAGAATAAATTTGTACAATTGAAACAGTTGAAAATACAATTATAACATCACTAACTGCATTCAATTGCACTCTTCTTTTGTTTTCCCCTTTATGCTATTTTTAGTATAAGGAGTTAAAGGCATAAGGGATTAGGAAAAGTGATTGCGAAACCTCTCTATTGTCTTTCCTTTTTCCTATTTATGCTGTTTTTACTGTTTTTAGGATATGGCATACTATTTTTTAAAAACAGCATAAACAGCAAAAACGAATAACATTGAAAGCGGCCATTGTAAATTATGCCATCTGGCACATTGGAATAAATACAGATGAACATTTTTATTATTATCTGATATTTATTCTTGATTTATTCATCTGATTTTTCTTAAAATATATCATTAAGAATTAATTTCATTTTACATACAGATCAGCAAATTTGGTACGCCATGCAAGTCGAATTGATCCAGGCACTACAGAACTTCACCAATAACATGTTGGAAAAAAATGGAATAAACCCCAGTATAGCAGAGTTGCCACTTTCTGTAAATCAACATTTAAAAAAATTTAAAACCCATTTCTAAAAACTTAAATTCTACATTTCAGTTCGAAGCACCGATTTACGGCGGCAACCAAAGACTGACTCCGTCTTTTACAGAATTTATGGCTCCTGGAATAATTCTTAGGTACGTATAAATTAAACACTAAAATTCAATCATCTAATTGAATTTCTCTAGTATTTCATACTTCATGGCAGTTGGTTTGACAGCCTTAGCCTTTGTATTAGAAAGAAAAGATGGGTTATTAGACCGTACATATGTAGCAGGTAAAAAGTTATTTAACACAATAAATACCTCTAATCTAAAACAACTAACATAATTCTAACTTTCATTTTACTTACAAATTAAATAATAAGGTCTGTAGTTTCTCTCTCTTTTTTGAATTGATTTGTGAAACATTTTTTTTATAATTTTTTAAAAAATATATTTAGGTGTGGATACAGTTGAGATTATGGTTGGCCATTTCTTCACACAATTTTTTGTGATGTTGGTCCAAATTGGGCTTTCCCTGCTATTCATGATAGTTGCATTCAATGTACCCTGTCGAGGTCCTGCATTTTGGGTCATTATGTTGACAATTCTTCAAGGGTCATGTGGCATGTTTTATGGTGAGTTAAATGATAATGATAATGAGAATTGATTTTTATATATTTATTTTATTTTATGGAATTTAGGATTACTCATTTCTGCATTTTGCGAAGAAGAGCACACAGCGATAATGTTTGCCCTTGGTTCATTTTATCCTAATCTGTTGCTCAGTGGTAAGTAAAAATTAATTAGTTTTTAGGAAAAAAAAGTTGTATTAGATTTTTATTTGAAACTGAAAAATCTCAGACTCAGACTAAAATTATTTAGTAAAATGCAATGAAAATGTTACTACAAAATCAGTGATTATCAGTTTCAAATAAAAATCCAATGTATCTTATTTCAACACCTTAATTTATTATGACAATTTTAATTAATTTATTTTCAATTTCTTTCTAGGTATAATCTGGCCAATAGAGGGAATGCCCTGGTACTTGAGATATGTTGCGTGGATTTTACCACAAACATATCCCACAGAAGCCTTGCGCGCAATGTTGACGCGGGGCTGGGGAATTACTCATGGGCCTGTACTGAGAGGGTTTGCTGTTACATTAGGCTGGCTTGCTATTTTTATCATTTTAACTATGATTGCAATGAAAATGAGGAGATGATAAGTCACTTAAAAATAACTTTTTTCCATTTTTTCCCTTTTTGGCTCTTAATTTTTATTATTTTTAATCTCATTTTCACACTCCCGAGCTTGCTTCCCCCCCATTGTTGCTTTATAAAACAATAACAAGTTGCCTAATTATTAACTCTCCTGCTGAGCAAAAGAGGTGGACAAACTGGACTGAGGACAAGGTTAAGCTGTTGGTTCTTCTTCTGCATCTTTTCTTTTACTAATCTGCTAATCCATCTTCAACTAAATCTATCTTCAACTAATTCCATCTTTTTATTTTATTTTATTTTAAAAAATAGTTTTAGCAAGTATATATTATTATATTATTTTAATAAACTGAATTCAACATGTCAAAATATTTTTTTTTGTTATAATTTTTATAATTGAAAATGGTTTATATGCACAAACCTCACAACAAATGCCAAATCTCCAATGAAACTATTTTGTATCAACAATTGGAGTTCCTATAGTTTGAATTTTTTGAAATGTTTTCTGCTAGAATGAATATTTGCTGAAATATTGGAAGTAGTTGTGTATAATACAGTTGTTTAAGTGTATATATTATACTTGTAAAGGACCAAAAAGTTATCTTATTAATAATATTATTATTGTATTTTATGATTTTTTTTTTTTTTTTTGACAGTGGTAGGTATTGTTTTTTATCTTGGAAATTATTGACTTTTTTCCCTGTAATTGGTGATGGCTTTTGTGAGGTATGGATATGAATTTTAGAACATTCAGGTTTTGTTGCCTGATAATTGTTTCCTTCAAATGAAGGTGTAGATAATAAATTGACACAAATATTATTTTTAAAAAAGTATATATATATATATTTTTGCATTCCATTATTTCATTTTTAAAAAATATCACTACAGTATTTTTTTTAAGGCCACATCATTCAAATGGAAATGAAACAACAGTGCAAAGTTACAATAAAAGATTTTACAAATGCTAATTCGCTTGTAATATTGTTAAGTAACTTCATCATTTTGGTTTAAAGCATGACATTGTTGATTGTTATTGACTTCACTTCACTAAAATGTTGCTAATTTGCAGCCAAAATTTGTTGTTACTTAACAATTTTTTTAAAATTCCAATTGTTGTTAAATCCTGAAAACTATTGCTAATAATAACAAATTTTGGTTGTTAAATATTTTACAATGTTGTTAACTCGATAGTTAATCCACCCCTGGTGTTGCAAAAAGTTGACTTTGTTCTAACAAATTTCAACAATCATCAATATTCTATTTATCTATCCTCCAAGCAAAACAATAGTTTTACAAAATTTTTTCAGCACAGCAAAAACACAGGTATCCATTTTCTATAGTTCTAATTTCTAAACATTATAATTTTAGTAAATAAATATTTATAATTAAACATCTGATAAATTAATTCTTTGATTCTAAATCTCTCATTTCTAAAATATCAGTCCTCAGTCTCAACTTGAGAATTTCTTGCCATAAAGTATCTCTGTGGTCTTGATTGGCAATTCCCAACTTTTCTAGGCTTATTTCATTCATTCTAACTAATGTTCTTCCTAAAAATAGAAATAAAGAAAGAAATGAATAATAAAATCATATCCTGTTTTAAGGATACTTTACCAGTGATGTCATGTTCAGTAAACAAATGCCCATACATTGTGTAAGTATCAGTGCATTGTCTCCATAACCACTTAGTAACATCAGAATTAGTCCAGAAATAAACTGGTTTTCTTCTAATTGGCTTCTGTTTCTTGTTTTGGTTATTTTTGTCATCATTTGTATCACTGTGATTGAGGCACTTGTTGTTTAGGGTTGCCATTTTTTTGGCAATTAAAGTTGATCGCTTGTGCACTCCAGGTAAAAAAAATTTTTTAGATAGTAAAATAAATAAATTAGAAGATAAAACCAATTTTTATTACGCAAAAATTTATCACAGTTGCGATTGCATTTATATTTTATTGAACAAAGATTTAATTTTTCTTGTTTTATTATTAACTACTTTTCCTGGAAACTCGTCTAGAGGCTGCATGATACCGACGGGAAAAAAAAAATATTTGGGATTTGATTCAATTATTGCATAATTTTTTAGA
>JAQFZP010001114.1:0-22326 GCA_034695745.1 Geophilus truncorum | reverse complement strand
TTCACACCGTTGTCTATCTAATCGCAATTTCACATGTCAACATTTCGCACAAATTCGAATTAATCACAACTGAAAATGAAAATAATGGTAAATTGCAATTACCGAACTTTGACAATAAATTCTGGCCCAACTTTCGGTCAGAAAATCTTCAAAAAATTGTCGAATACTAATTGGTTATTTGCGTTGTATTTTGCAGCAACGGATTTCAAGGGTGTGGCATTAAGCCTAATTGGAGTTTAGCATGTGATGACAACACCGACAAATCTCTAAACATCTAACTTCAACCCTCACATTTGATACCAACTTTAACCCCCATATACAAAATTTAGTCTCCACAATCCAATTTCAATCCCCACACACCAAATTTTAAACCCCAAACATATAACTTCAACTCCCACATACCAAATTTACCCACACACATAATTTTAACCCCCACACACTAAATGTCAACCCTGACAATGATGTAATATTTTAACCCTCAACACCAAATTTTAACCCACGCAAACATAACCGCAATCATCTAATGATGAACCCAACAAAAAACTTTAACTCCAAATATTCACACATATACATTTTAATCTCCACACATCCAATTTTAAGCCCTACACTACAAATTTCAACTTTTATACACTGAATTTGGTCATCAAATTTCAACTCTTACATGCTCAATTTAACTCCTATATATCCAATTTAAACCCATATAAATCTAATTAAAATGCATATATATATATATATATATATACATATATATATACATATATATATATATATGCACTGAGACTAAAGATTATAAACTTAGTTAATAAAGGTCGATACAATGGCCCAAAGTAGTTTGCAATGGCTCTCTTTTTAAAAAATCAGTATAAGAAATGGATTCATTGCAAAGTTGATTTTTATAACGGTAATGATACAGTTCACACTTAAATTTAAAATCATTAAAATGTAGCATTTTGTTTTACTATTACATAACTTACTGAAATGTATTCCACGGTTGATTTTCCTTGAAATCCAACTGCAGTCCAAAATTTCTTTAAATCAGATGGTGCTAATTGATCCGAGGGACTGGTTTCAGATATGTTTATCAATAATTCACTAATTCTTTGATTATTATTACAAATAGTAATGCTTGGAAAATAGGTTGGGTGGTTTTCCAGGGATTGAAAGTTAAGCGTAGTTGGATATTGAAAATATTTGATGACTTGTATGCTCGATTGCCAAGTGCAGACACTTATGCAAAGCAATGTTACAACGAGCAATAGCAACTTTTTCTTACTTTCAGTTTTTTTGTTCATTCTTTTGTCTAAACTTAAAATAATTTGTTGTTTTCGAGCCATTTCTAAAAACCGACTACGGTATTTCAACGGTCAATTTAGTTTTAATGGGCTTAATAATCAAATTGATATGTTAAAAGATAAAACATTTCATTAATCAAATAATTTGTTTAATCGAAAATGCTGTTGGCATTAATGGGATTTCCAATAGCAACTAAAAAGTGTGATTAAATGTATAACGATAATCACTTTTTGTCGTACACGTGGAAACGATTTACGCTTCCTAGCACAGAATGTTTTGTCTGGTTTTTTTTCAAAAAAAAACTATTTTTCTATGTGAGAGAATACCTACTATTGATCAATTGATCTTGTACAATAATATAATACTTAGTCTTAAACATACAAAACCTCTATAATTCACAGTTAAAATGTTTCCAATTGCTATTTGCAGCAAACTTTCCAATCATTGCAAAAGAACAATGCTTTGTTTTATTTCAACTTTTAACTTACATTGGCAATTCTTACAACTTAACTAATTTTTGTCACGTTACTTGATGTAACTCCGCGATTAATTCACTTTGCCTCAACTCGATCCACTTAATACTCGCTTTCACTTGACTCATCGCTTGTTTCCGTGATCTTTCTCCTGCTCCTGCGTTTGGGTATTTATCAAAGAAAGCCTTCATTTCCGAAAGTGATGTCTCGGTCGTGAATCCGCTGGTCAAACTCGTGATTAGACTGCCCAAACTCCGGCTATTGAGTGTAAATCTACGAATACCACATTTAACTTAAACTGTTGCATTATATATATACAAGGTAATTTCAATACTTTTTAACCAGACGCTTCCAATTTTCGCGGTAGAAATGCCACGCGATGTAGTCGCCAACGGGATTCGCAGATACTCCTGCAATGACCGAGATTGCATCCTGGGAACGAATTTCAGTTTCATTGAAAGTCGATTCCAACAATCTTCTTAGAAGCCAGGGCTCAGACGTAGTCATCAAACACGCCATTAAATCCCTTTTGATGTTGGGTGACGATTCAGTCAAATATCGAGACCAAATTTCTTCCCATAAGGAAGTGGCATTTTCTCCTGCTCCTTTAAGTCCGTATGAAACGACTATGGATTTAAGGTCTGGCGAAATGGAACTGAAAGAAATAATTGTAACAATTGTATCAGTTGTACAGTTGTAAAATATTTTGAAGGGATAAAAAAAATATTTTACGTCGGGTCTTTGAGCCACTGATGCAATCTCTTTGTTGCTTCAGCAAGACAAGGCGCGTAGTCCAATTCACATACGGTATAAAGTATTTGGCTTTGTAATTTCCTATATAAAAAATTGGTGTAATTACAGTTTCATTTAAAATATAGTGTCTGTACTTTTCTAAATATGTTTCTTGAGCCTCCCAACCTATTTTCTCATACATGAGAATGCTTAGACTTAAAGCGAATTTCTAAGATTAAGAAAGTTTCTTTAATTATATGAGTAGAGATTTCTTAACAATTCATTTACCTTTATAAGTGGTAATTCTGGAGTGTCTTTTATCATGTTTGCCAGTCTTTCGAGCCCTCTTGTGGCTACAGACCACACTTCGTAGTGAGGTAGGTCGTTGAGACAGTGACAAAGTTGGAAGAAAGGTTTTGGTGATATCATTCCATTGTAGAATAAGGAATAAGAATCGTCCAAAAGATTTGTGGCGTCTGCCACGGATAAACCCTATAATAGCGTAATTTGTAAGATAGTTAATCGAAAACTACTTTGACTTACGGTAGTTGTCAAATTTCCTTGACATATAGATGTAATCAATTGGTTCCACGTTTCAGTGTCGTAATTAACGCGATAAACACCCGTTTGGTCGATGTTAAATTTAATGGTGTCATGAATGTTTAAATCTGGTTCTTCCCAAGTCACTAAAAGGATTTTATATTTTTAATTTTTAAATTTTTTTTTGTTAAATTGTATTTCATTTCAGTAATTTTACTTTCTTTTTCCAAGTGCATCCAATGTGTTTTTACTTTCCCATTGACTCCTATTTTGTAAGTTAAGGGAATGTCCCACATGTATCTGAAAAATAATGGCACATTTGGATTAGAATAAATGGCACTTTGTTATATTGGCTGTGTTTTACAAGATGGAACTTTTAAAGGGACTTACTGGAAAGGTGATTCAGAAATGTTGACAGCCGCAGTTGTGTCTATCAAGAATCGCGTTTGATTTACAGTCAACTTATTTCCTTCTTTTCTTACAAACACGACTGGATATCCCATTTGTTGCGTCCACGTGTTCATTACTTTGCCCACATTTATATCAGTGTTTTCCTTTGCCATCACATTTGTCATTGCTTGCCACAAATCTTGGGTTTTTGCATTCCCATATGTAAATTGACTTAAGTACATGTTTATTCCTTTTCTGAACAATTCTTCGCCCATAAATGCTTCGAGCATCCGAATCACAGATGCACCCTAATGAGATAAGAAAATTATTGTCTAATTTAGCTTTATTTAACAATTAGACCTTACCTTACTATAACTTATTTGATCGAAAATAGACGTTATTTCATCTGGATGCTTCACTGGTTGCACTATGGGATGAGAATCCAAACTGCTGTCAAGTCGCAGACTCACGTGAAGTGTGTCAATCAAAAAAGCTGCACTCTGAGAAAATCATTTTTATATAAAAACAAATTTGAATATTTCGTAATTCAATATATTTTTTTCACTTTTCTCCAGTCTTTCCAATCGTTTTCCACTTGAGCCATTCCCTCGTAGGCGAAATAACTCGCAAAACCCTCGTTCAACCATAGGTCGTCCCACCATTTCATCGTGACTAAATTACCGAACCACTGATGAGTTAATTCATGGGCCACTACATTGGCTACTTTTCTTTTCTGACTAGTTGAATCTGTGCTTGGATCGAATAGCAACATCGTTTCTCTGAATGTAATCAGACCCCAGTTTTCCATAGCACCACTCACAAAATCAGGAATAGCTATTAAATCTGAAACAATAGCAATTTTATTAGCCCATTAATTAATTTTTATAAATTTTTACATTTTACCTTGTTTTGGTAACGGGTACGGTATACCAAAATATTGTTCGTAGTAATCTTGAATAGTTGGCCCTATACTCAAAGCGTAATTCGTTCCAGTCAATTGATCTGGTCTGGAATACACCTTAAACTAATGGGGAAAATAATTACGAACTTGTTATAACGTAATTGTAACATTTTTTTTACCGGTGTATTACTCTTTGTTACATTCTCTGTGAATTCGAACTGGGAAACGACAAATGCAACTAAGTATGTAGGCATAATTACAGATTTAGCAAAAGTGGTTTCCTTTAATCCAGTTAATGTTTGAGAATCTGAAATGCTCTATAAATATATTTTTTAATTTTAATTTTAATTTTACGATTATGGGAGATAATTTTAATCTGTTAATACCTCCATATTCATATTCGATAAGGCTGACATATCGGGTGGATGCGTCACCCGTATTTGAAATGTGGCTTTAATATCGGGTTCATCGAAACAAGGAAATGCTCGCCGGGCATAAGTAGGTTCAAATTTAGTCGCTGCCAAATACCTTAAAAAATAGTAAAAAAAATATATATTTTAACACAAAACTACACTGGTATCTTTGAAATATGGGAGTAGTTAGGCTTCAGCGCACATCAAATAGCACATCAAAATTCAAATAAATTTTAAAAAAGAAAAAAAAAAAATTAAATTACCTGATCTCATTACTGTCTGGGTCCATATACGAACTCCGATAAAAACCAACCAATCCATTTGTGAGTGACCCATTAAACTCCAAGTGCAAGGTGTAATTACCCTCCAGCAACGGCCTTGAACTCTGCACGACGTAAACTTCATTCTGCTCGTACGCGAAATTATCTCCCAGTTGAACCTCATTAGCATTCGATCTGCTCGTCAACTTCACTGACGTCACGTTTAAATATGCAAGGTTGACGATTACATAATCACTCGTGCTTGTCACGCGCAAATCGATGTCAACCGTTCCATCGAATTTCCCCGATTTTAAATCAGGGACCATGCGGACCTCGTAATGTGTAGGTAGAACCTGACGTGTCAGTCGAGCTTGTTGCCATGGCAAAATGGTTTGCGGAGTTTCTGCCGTTGGCGAACCTTCCATCGTCGGCGAACCTTCAGTCGTCATTGACGATAAACTCAAATCTGTGGTCGATTCTGTGTGCTCACTTTGAGTTTGATACTCTGGCGGCGGTGGAATGTTCGATTTAGCAGCTAGAGCGGACGCCAATCCAATGACCACAATGGCCAAGGCCAAGGAGAGGATAGCGAGTAAGATCCACTTGCGTCTGTCATCCATAATAGAATCTTTTGAATGTTCATCAAGGTTGGAGAAGTATTAAATTCCAGGAAATCGCAATTTATCAGTCGTGATTGGCTACGTTGTCCAGGAGACCAGATATAAACTTATCTGGAGGTATTAGTGTAAATATTAACTTAATAAGCCGAAAGGTGCGAAATTAGGCAATAAAAATTATTTTTAGAGAACGAAACAGTTGTGGTTTGGTGCATTGCAAATGCGATAGGGAAGTTGGAAATTATAAATGGGTCATTGGGCAATCCAAAATGACGTATTATATGTTGACAGCAGAGTTGCTGTGTCATATAAAGTATTAATTTTAAAAGCTTTAACACAAGGAAATAGGATTTCATTTATTTAAAAAATCAAAGTTTGTGATTATTTTTTTATTGGCTAAGGCGTTTGATATTAATTTTAATGTATCAGGACCTTGACTGTTTATTTACATAATGACAATGCAGTGAAAATATTCACAAGGATTTGAGGGGCAGCTATGATTGTGATGTAAATTAGGAAGAGCATTAATTTTATAATTATTTTATTGAATTTTACACACAAATGGTATGTAACATGTTTTTATGAGTTACTCGTTGTATTTGCATGATTAATTCGCTTTGTCTTAATTCGATCCACTTGATTTTCGCTTTTACGTTACTCAAGGCCCGTTTCTGCTGTGTTTCACCTGCTCCTGCGTCTGGGTATTTAATAAAGAAATCCATTATTTCGGAAAGGGCTGACTCAGTTGTAAAACTCGAGGTTAATGTTAGAATTAAATTCCCTAAACGTTGGTTTTTTAGTGTATACCATTTAACGAGTCGGTCCCAATTTGCACGGTAAAAATTCCATGCTAATGAAACGCCGGTGGGATTTCTGGATATTCCGCCAATAACGTTAATTGGGTCTTGGAACTTAAGGAGTGTTTCATTGAATACTGATTCTAGTAATTTTGATAAAAGAAGGGGATTTGAAGTTGATTGCAAGATGGCCAATAGGGAATCTTTGGTGTTTTTAAATGATGTTGTCAAATAACGAGACCAGATTTCATCCCATAATGCAGCTGAGTTTTCGTCTTTTGTTTTTAGACCATTTTTCAGTACGAGGTTCCTAAGATCAGGTGATATGGAACTAGGTTAGAAGAGAATAAAAATTAATTTTTATTATAAGACTGAATCCAATCGGAAGAATATAAGTTAAATATTCAAATATTTATATATATACCGGGAATTATTGAGCCATTGCATCAATTGTCCGCTTGCGTCCTTGAGACACGAGGTATAATCAAAACCACAGGCGAAACTTAGGACTTCGCTTCGTAATTTCCTAATTGAAATTACAATATTTACGATGTGTGGAATTACAAAATTGTAATTACTACCTTTGGTTATACGTTCCGCCACCATTCCAATTAACTTTATCATACATTGGTTTCACAATAACGTGTGTGAAGTTCTAGTGGGTGAACTCAATATTAAAACAGTTAAATTTATACAAATTTAATAAATCACCTGAAGAAGAGAAGATTCAGGAATGTGTTTAATCAATGCGAACAGTGAATTAAGACCTCTTGAGGCTGTGGCCCAAATAACGTGATTCGGATGATTGCTTAAACTAGTACACAACTCGAGGAAAACAGCTGGGGACAACATACCATTGTAGAACAAAACAAATGAATCGTCGTAGAGATTAGTGAAATCAGCATCAGATAAACCCTTAACGGTTGAAGTAATTAGAATTCACATAATTGCAATGTGTGATAAGTGAAAACTCACAGAAGTTGAGGGATCTTGGCAAGTTGCTTTGATCAGTCGAGTCCAGATCTGGGCGTCGTAATTTACACGGTAAACTCCTGTTTGGTCAACGTTGAATTTGATTAAATCCTCATTCTGAGGAATGTAAGGTTCAACCCAACTCACTGGAAAATTATATTTGTTATACAATATTGAATCAGGAAAATTTACTTTTCCATACTTTGTCGTTCCGAGTGCATCCAACGTGTTTTGATGCTTCCGTTTACTCCTATTTTGTAGGTCAATGGAATGTCCCATAAAAACCTAGAAATTTTGTATTTATTGTAGTTTATAGATGGAAATTTGTGGCGTTTTTTTAGTTACTTAGGAGGTGATTTGATGGAGTTCTTTGTCTCTACGTCGAAATCTAAGAATCGTGATTGGTTAACGATGAATCTATTTCCATCTAGTTTTCTCACGTGCACAACTGGATACCCCATTTGTTGGGTCCACGTTTTCATAACTTTACCCACATTTACTTCCGGTTTTACACTTCTCATCGCACGCCATAAATCTCTAGTCTCTGCATTTTTATAAGCGAATTGCTTTAAATATTTTTGGATTCCTTTGATGAATAGATCTCGACCCATGAATGATTCTAACATTCGAAGCAGCGATGCACCCTAGTGAGAAAGACACTTTTCAAGAATTTGTTTTGCCAAAAGTGAAAAAAATATACTTTTTTATAACTAACGACATCAAACATTGAATTAATTTCATTTGGCTTTTCAACATGATGAACTACTGCCCTTGATCTTAAATTGCTGTCCATTCGAAGAGTAATGTGAAGGGTTTCTAATAAAAAAGCTCCATTCTGAAAATTTTAATTTAAACTTTGAATACGGTAAAAGAAATAATTTGTAAATAAACCGTAATTTACCTTTCTCCAATCTTTCCAGTCGTTATCCAAATGCGCTATTCCATCATTGGTAAAATAACTCGCAAAACCCTCGTTAAGCCACACGTGATCCCACCACTTCGTAGTGACCAAATTACCGAACCATTGATGAGCAAGTTCATGGGCTATTACTTCAGCCACGGATTTCATTTGATTGACAGATCCACTATTTTTGTCGTATATCAGTGCTGATTCTGAAAATGTAATCAATCCCCAGTTTTCCATTGCCCCTGTTCCAAACTGCGGAATACCAATAAAATCTATAAAGAAAGAAGATTTGTTAATTATACTGTAGATATTTATGTCAGTGTAGAAAATCTTGCCTTGTTTTTTTAATGGATATGCAATGTCTAAATGTCGATCAAAAAAATCTTGAACGCTCTTTCCGACATTTAAGGCGTAGTAACTTGAATTGATTAGAGCAGATCTGGAGTAAACTCTGAACTATTTAGAAAATGTCGGTTAGATATAAATTAGAAACTTTTCGGTAATTTCTTACCTGATTTCCATTATCACTGAATGTTTCTGTGAAGTCGAATTGGGAAACAGTGAAAGCAACCAAGTACGTTGACATAGGCACTGAAGTTCGGAAAACGGTTTCTTTTAATCCTGGTGATGTTTTGGAATCAGAAACATTCTATAGATTGAGATACATAAATATGAGTTATACCTGAATTTTTATTTGTTACTTTACCTCTACACCCATATTTGATAATGCAATGTAATTTGGTTCGTGAGTCAACCGAATTCGAAATGTGGCTTTGAGATTAGGTTCATCAAAACACGGAAAAGCTCTTCGTGCACTTGTGGGTTCGAAATGCGTAGACGCCAAATGCCTAGAATTGAAACTTTCGATAATGCGTGATATTTTGATTGATTACAAAATTACAAATTACCTGACAGTTTTACTACCTGACTCTAAATACGACCTCACATAAAAACCTCTCTTATTATCAAGTAGGACTCCACTAAATTGCATGTGTAGATTATAATTCCCTATCTCCAGCTTCTCAGCACTTTCGATTACATAGACTTCATTTTTTTCGTATTTAAAGTGCTGTGACAGATCAACTTCTTGCAACGTTTGCATGTTTTTCAAATTGACTAAAGTTACGTTCAAATTAACGAGATTGACCATTACGTAAGATGTTGGTCTCACTATTCGTAAAGTGACATCAACTTCTCCATCAAATAACCGCGAATTTAAATCGGGATGCATGTGAAGCTCGTAATGAATGGGTATAAGGTCTTTTGGAAGTCGATAGTGTTGCCATGGCATTGACGAATTGGAAGAATTTTCGTAATCATCTTTCGGAGAAGTCGACAATTGAAGAAGTGTCGATTTCGCGGTTGCGACCAATGCTAAAACTAATGCAATATTTGTCAACATCGTGAGGGCACCATAAGCAAATATTAGCCCTGTTTATTTATATATGTCTCTTATCAAAAGGAAATAGTGTGTTCTAATTTACGTGACAGAAACAGTTGGTAAATTGAGGATTGACGTATTGCGACTTTGATGGGAAAACGATAAAAAATTTGGGTTGATAATAGATGATAAAGGATCAGAGTTGGAAATGTATTAAAATATATTCAGGGCGCATAGGAAGGAGATAAACGCGGTTTCGATTTTATAAGTTGAATAAGTGAATGAGTGGCATTCAATTAAACTCTATTTTTTAATTCGAGTTTATAACACGATTTGCCTTAACTATAGGTGAAATTTTAAAAAATTCAAATACGAAATTTAGAAGACTATCATACTTTCCTGCAATACTCTTAACAGGAATTTCGAACAAGTTTTAAATGTAGTTCTAGTTAGGTTATAGAAATTTCAAGTGGTGCTAGGACAATGAAGCTATTAGAACGACGTTAGAACTAATAGAATATTTTTTGAACTACTTTACTTATCAAAAGGAAATTACTTGTTGAAAATTATTGGGCAGAAAACAGTTAGTTAATTGGTGACTAGCGAATTCAATAAACTACAGAGTTTAACGATTGGACTGCTGACCGCTGTTTCGACAATTAAAAGCTGCAGAACACGTTGTGGCGATAATGATAAAATCGGGCACCATGTTTTGACACTCCAGTGGTATTAGACAAAAATACTGTCATATTGATTAATATATTCAACTAGTATACCATACGACATTCAATTCTGAAAAAAAAAGATGTTTATAATAGCTTCATTTACTATATATTTATTGCGTAATAATACAACAATTTTACACAAAATATTAAAAACCAACAGCAAAATTATTTATCAACGTAATAAAGTTTAAATCTTTTGGCATCTTCCATACACTAACATCCAAATTATGTGCCTTTACATAATTTTCTATCAACAATTTTTTATTTTCTGTAATATTTCGACATTTAAAAACATCTAAATTTGCTAGAGGAATACTATCGGCTAAGAAAAGCTGTAGTGACTCTACAGTAAAAAAATTACATTCAAAGAAAAACACATCTTTCAAATGATTCAATGGATTAGTTAACAAAATTTGCTTTATAAAACCGTCAGTCAATGCTCTACACCGTTTAAGTACTAGACGTTGTAAACCCTCACACTTTGCTAATAACATTTCCAAGTAGCGATTTGTTACAGGATGATGATGAAATCTAATGTAGAGTTCCCTCAAATGTGCAAATGGCACGTGCTGATAAGTTTGTTGACGAAACTCATTCTCTGTAAGTGAAATCCCAAATAATTTGAAAACTTCTAAGTATGGGCACAAACTACCAATCACTGTAATTTGCTCTAATGTGCAATATTCTATTATTATTGTAGTCAAATTTTGTTGAAAGTGTTGTAACAGTGAAATCGTAAAGGGCACATCGAATCCGTGGAAATAAAGTTGTTTTCCCTTTAAATAATCGCAGTAGCTAATTAGAGGATCACGCATCTGCCAACCCAATATATGGGAAACTGAAATAATAGATAAGTTTGGGAAAAAGTACGTTGCAGTTTCGAAATCCTCGTCAGTTTCAATTACGAAATGACTAAATTTCAGGGAATAAAAGGGCAAAATTTTGCTATCTCTACGTTTCATTTTTGTGAAGTGCAGTAGCACGTTAGATGTAGAGCCAGTAATGTGCTCCAAATGCGACAGGTTGCAAATTGCAATGGCAATGCCTTTGTCCGAAACGGAAGTATACAACGTCTCTAAAAATTTGATTATCTTATTTCGCGGTCTAGAGTCATCGGTAAAACACAGTGACTTGATTCCATCATCATTAATTTCTTTGGAATCTCGCAAACTCAAATATTCAATTTGTAAACAATGCTCACCGATAGCTTTTACGACGGAATTGTTGCAGCTGGTATAATTTAAGTTAAGGTTCTTAATTTGCGGAATATTACATATTAATATTCGTAAATTGTCAATGGTAATTCGAGTGCCTCTGAGGTTTAAGTGAGAAAGTGCCTATAAAGAAAATGAAATTATTTTACAATTAAAATAAAAGGAATTAAATAAAAAAAAATCTTACTTTACAAATCCGAAGTTGTTTAATGATTTCTAGGCTTACGTTTCCTTCCTGGTCAAACTCGTTCAAATTATCTAATTTTTTCGTGGTCGGATTGATGAAAATTAACGGCAGGGGAATGCTGACGTTTCTTTGTTGTTTATATAGTTCGTCAATTATACAATTGGCTGTAATAATTTTTAAAAATAATTAATTTTTCTTTTTATAACGTAACAACTTACCGGTACTGTAGATGAATATTTAAAACTTACGCAAAAACGACATGTAAGCTTGAAGTTGTTGACAGTATTTTACCACCGTCGAAAAACATAATCTTTTTAGTGTTGATACTGGTTTCTTAAATGGCATTATTTGAAACGATCTCAATCGGATTAGCTGCAACCACAATTTTCAATTTAAAAATTAGCAAAGAAAGAGCGAAAATAAGAAACAGTGTAGGAAGGAGACGTACAGTATCATACTCTTGAGATCTTTGTCACGTTCGAAAACGTTACGAGATTTCATCGCCCACCTGATGGTTGACGTGTAAACAATTAAGTGTAAACTTTAATTTTTAGAACTTAATCTTAGCTGAGACATAATATGAAAGTAAATCTTTTTTTTTTTTATTTCTGTATTTAAATTGGCCCAAAAAGTTGATCTCTTGCAAGTTAATAATGATAAGTTGTTCCCAATGTTACCCAATGAATGTTTCTGCGGAATTTTCTACTACGGTTTTTAATAATAATTGGTTGCACTTTGAGTGCGAATTTTTGCTTTGTTGTAAACACATTTTAGCAGTGTCGAAAATTTGTCAAACTGTACATCAGATCGTTTGTAATGTATGGCCGATGGTTCGGGAAAACATCGGTGTCAAATGTCCTCCCATAAAGAAATTGTATTGGTGCCTGCGCTTTTTAATTCGTGTCTCTCAGGTCAGATGATATTGAACTGCAAAAATTAAATACGAAATTATGCTTTACTGCAATACATCCTTTACTTTTAAATAGCAATTTGAAATTTTCAAAACAAAAATAATAGGTATAGTTGAAAACAGGATTGCCTTGAGAAGAAAAGAGGGTCGATGTGTCTTCAATCAATTTAAATCTTGAGTTGAGACTGCGTGTCGCAGTTGACTAAATCTCAAAATATAGGTGTTATTGATTAGTCAAACACCTTGATAATTAGAGAAAAATCTTTGATGAAAATAAACACGGGTGAGTCGGTGCACCTTCGTACGTACATCAAACACAGATAAACTCTTGATCTTGAATAGTTTCAATATACCAGTAAAATACGATATTATAAGAAAGAACAAACCGCATACGTTTCTTCAATTAGTTTAACGGTACGGTATTCGATTTAATTTCCCAATTTTAGAAAATAGTTTTTTTTTTTTTGCATAACAGTAGATAATTCAATGATTCGATGCGAAAGGTTCTTAGGTTTCTTGGCATGGTCCAGATGCTAACATCCAAATTGAATTCCTTTACGTAATTTTCAATTAACAATAATATTTTCTCGTTGGTGATATTTTGACATTTAAAAACATCTAGATTTGCTAGATTTGAAATCTCGTCTAAATTGCTCGTTTATTGGCCAGAAAACAACTGGGAAATTTTTTTAGTGTACGCGATACACTGTACTACGCATGTACCTTAGAAATGAAGGAGATTACGGTACATGGCAGGAGCGAACTTTGGTTTCGTTAAAAGTTGATTCTCCAAATTATTTTTATTAGTTCCAAAATCCAAACTCCAGATTATTTTTGATAATTACAAATTTCGTCACCAGGTGGTAAACCCGGGATGAAATTTCGTTCTCACTTTCAAATCTCGTATTCTTGCGCGAAGCACTTGTTTTTGTTTTGGTCGTTTTCTACTAAAGAGTTGATCCGTTTGTTAAGATAGTTGTAAGTTGTAGCAATTCGTTCTAAAATCTGAAATGACTGGAAATGATTCACGTATTTGCAGCTGTTGCTTTAAAAATGTAAACCAATCATTACCTAAGTATTGTCACGATTGCTTCCAATTAATTAGAAGTAAGTACGATAATTTTTAATTGACTAAATTAAAAATTAAATTTGCATGATTTATTTAGTGTATGGTATGGTATTTGTATTTATTTTTATTTTCAGACGAAGCTGTAAGAAATTTTACATTTCATGGAGATGGTAAAATTACATGTAAAATGTGTAATGGTGTCCTACCAAGTGCCGATTCAGAGCTAGACTTGCCTGCACAAATGGACGACCGAAAAGAAATCGTTGAAGTTTTCACACACGAAATCTGCGGTGAATGCGAGATTTGTATGAGTGGTGCAAGTGAGTACTTTTTTAAGACTTACAATGATGTCCATAGCATAATTTAATGAATAATTATTTTTTTTGTAGGGCCCATTGAATTTTTGACTGATGAAGATATCGAGAGTAAACTTGATAATGTTTCTTTTATTATTATTTATTATTATTACAATTTTGTATTTTTTTTTTATATAGGAAGAATTACGAAACTAAAGAAAACCAAGAACCCGGTTCATGGTAAATTTGTGTCTGCGTTAGAAGAAATTCTTCGTCTTCGAGCTTTATTATAAAGAAAAGGGGTGATGAATGTTTAGTAACTAACAAATTTATTATTTTTTATTTATATTTATATTGAATTAATCGTATTAATTTGAAATTACGACGCCATTGTTTGCATACGAAATATTTTTAACACAATTATTTTTTCGGAATTTTTATTGATAATGTAATTACTTATTTTTAAAGTAAACTTGTTATTATTTTGACTTTTTATTTGCAATTGAATTAAAAACAACTAAGTCTAAATGATACAGGAAATACCCGCATCACATTCACCCCTATAGACCCTGCAGACAGGAAATGAATTTCTCCCCTCTTCATACGCTAAATGTCAAATGTCAACACAAATTATCTGTCAAAACATAATAACAACTTCAATTATAAAATCAATAACTAACATAGAATTTATATGTTAACTTAATCTTATATTACTCAAATATTAGCGTATATATTTTAACGCTTTTACGTCACTAAATAAATGCTTAAATACTAACACTAGATCATATAATTAAATAATGAATATCACAACTTATAGCATCTTTGTATGTATTAATATATAAAAATGTAATATTTAAAGAAAAATATAGTAAAATATGCAATAGTGATGTACCTGGTCAGGTTTTGACGCCAGGTTTGCGTTTGCCTGCGCCAACAAACGCCAAGGAAGTTCAACTCTTTTATTTTGAAATCTGTGCTGAATGTGAGCTTTGTATGACTGGTACCATACGTGAGTACTTATTTTAAAAGTGATGTGACTATTATAATTGCGGGTAATTTGATTAACGATTTTATCGTTTCTTACAGTTTCCCTTAGACTTTTGACTGTTGAAGGCATTGAGAGTAAACTAGATAAAGTTGTTTTTATTAATATTTTTACAACCGTATTATTGCAATTTTTTAAAGGAAGATTTGAGAAACTACAAAGAATATAACTCAAAGTTAAATTAACATGCTCGAGAAATGAACTGTTTAGAGAACCACGAATTGATTTCTCATTATACGGAACAAATTAGAATACGGTACACTAGTAATTAAAGTTGTTTAATAATGTTCTGCAATAATTATGTATTTTAAAACAGCGCTGCTGAATGACGTTTGGTACGAACAAAGCAAATTGTTGTCGTTAAAAAGTATGGCAAACCCGTCATACTTTGCAGCATAGCAGTTAGCAGCTCTTAACGGCCATCGTTTGGTAGCTGAAACGTTTTTAACACAGGTATTTAACTCATAATAAATTTGAAATGTAGATATTAAATCAATCTTGTTTTTGACGAATTTATTGATATGTGCTTGATATGGGGTTTATATGTGCTTGATATAGGGTTGATAGACTATTCAGTTCAAAGTCAGTGTTATACAGTTTATTATGATTTTCTTTTGTAAATAGGGTAATAATAAGTTCGTAATTATTTTATATCAATTTTTTACTACAATTTTTATAGTGTTCTGTTTTTCAATTCTTCACTTATAATCTGTAGTTGCTTAATTAGATTATTCTGTCTTAATTCTATCCACTTAATATTTGCTTTCACTTGGCTCAATGCTTGTTTTCTTGCTCTTTCTCCTGCTCCTGCGTTTGGATATTTATTGAAGAATTCAATCATTTCCGAGAGAGACGTTTCAGTTGTAAAACTTGAGGTTATTACTGCAATCACACTTGCTAGACGTTGATGGTTTAGCGAATACCTATAAAAAGTTATGCATTATTATAAAGATTAATTTTATGTTTCATCAAATACTTATTGATAAGTCGTTCCCAATTGGTTCGATAAAAATGCCATGCAATAAGCGTTCCAGCGGGATTCGCTGCTACCATTTCAATGACACTAGTTGCATCCTGAGTACGAATTTCGGTTTCGTTGAAAATGGATTCTAGCAGTCGTCTTAGGAGCCAAGAGGTCGAAACAGACGTCAAACTCGACATTAGGTCGTTTTTTATTTTGGGTGATGGTTCGGTCAAATATCGATGCCAAACGTCTTCCCATAAGGAAATTGTGTTGGCACCTGCGCCTTTTAATCCATGTTTAAGCACAATGTATCTCAGGTCAGGTGAAATTGATCTGCAAAATTTAAATACAAAATAATGCTTCACTGCAATACTCGCGTTACTTCTAAACAGACAATTTGGAGCAGATTTTAAAGACACTTTCGGTTATGTCATAGATTTCAAATTTTTAGAGTACCAACTAGTTGTTTAGGGGTACGTGCTTGCAAAATTTGAAATCTGAATTCCAACCGTAAGTGTCATTTTAACCAGCTCCAAATTCTATTTACCTCGAATCCTTGAGCCATTCATGAAATCTCACAGCTGCATCGTTAAGACATTGAGGAAAATCCAAGTCGCAAGCGAAATCGAATACTTCAATTAGAAATTTGCTAAACAGAACAAATATTTTTTTTATAATACGGTATCAAACTTTAAAAAAATAAAATTACTTTCTGTGGTATTCACCGTCAACTGTCCAAGAAAGAGTGCGGTACATCGGCTCGGCAATATTAAGTGCAAAATCCTAAAGAAAAATTTAAGTTAAAAATCAATTTTTAATTAAAAAAAAAAACACATGCCCTAAGAAAAGACGATGCCGATGTGTCTTTAATTAAGTTAAAGACAGACTTAATACCACGTGCTGCCGTAACCCAGATCTCGTAATGCTGTTGATAAGGCAAACAAGTGCAAAATTGGAAGAAAACCTCTGGTGACAACATTCCGTTGTAAAACAAAGCGAACGAGTCGTCGTAGAGATTTGTCACGTCAGCCACAGATAAACCCTAGAGTGGTTTTAACATTTATAATTTATAAAAATAAAATAAAATGTTAGACGAGGTAATAATCTCACATAGCTTGGTAAGTCTTGACAAGTTGCTTCAATCAGTTGATTCCAATGGTAAGTTTCGTAGTTGACACGATAGACTCCAGTTTGGTCCACGTTAAATTTGATTAACTCTCCTTGAGGCATGTATGGTTCTACCCATTTCACTATTTGGATTATATTTTTTAGTTTTATTTATTATTTATTAAATATATATTTATTTTTTGATTTACTTTGTCGTTCTGAGTGCATCCAGCGTGTTTTAATGTTTCCATTTGTCGCTGTTCTGTAGGTTAAAGGAATTTCCCATTGATAGTTGAAAGGTGATATAGAAGCATTCACAGCATTAGTTTTGTCATCCAAAAATCGGGTTTGTGTAACGATGAATTTATTTCCGTGCATCATTTTCACGTGAACCACTGGATATCCCATTTGATGCGTCCATGTTTTCATAACGCGTTCGACATTAACTTCCGGTTTCAGACTCGACATCACATCCCATAAATCTCGTGTCTCGGCATTCCCAAAAGCAAATTTATTTAGGTATTTATTTATTCCTTGTCTAAATAGATCTTGACCCATAAATCCTTCTAACATTCGAATCACAGATGCACCCTAGTAAGAATTTAAAAACTTAAGAATTTATTAATATTTAATTTAAGAAATAAAAATATTACTTTTTTATAACTAATTCTGTCAAAAAGTGACACAATGTCGTCTGGATGGTGCACATGTTGAACTATGGGATGGGACTCTAAATTACTATCAAGACGTAGACTTAAATGAAGGGTTTCGACTAGAAAAGCTGCACTCTTTAAAAAAATATTTTTTTAAATTAAGAAATGTAAATACATTATGGTATGCTAATTTTATTTCATTTATTACTTTTCTCCAGTTTTTCCAATCTTTTTCAACTTGTGCAACTCCCTCATAAGCGAAGAAACTTGCAAAACCTTCATTCAGCCAGATATCGTTCCACCACTTCATCGTGACTAAATTACCAAACCACTGATGCGTTAATTCGTGAGCTACTATCTCAGCAGTGCCTTTTCTATCGTCTGACGATCCCGTGTTTGGATCGTAAAGTAATCTAGATTCTCTGAAGGTAATTAGACCCCAATTTTCCATTGCACCCACTTCGAAGTCAGGAATACAAACCAAATCTATTTAAAGTAGAGTAACTATCAGTAATTACTAGTCTTAACCTATAATTGGTACCTTGTTTTGGTAACGGATATGGAGTTTCGAAATACTCATCGTAATAGTTTTGAATGCGTAGTCCTATGTCCAAAGCGTAGTTTGTTGCATTCATTTGATCCCGTCTGCAGTAAACTCTGAACTGATAAATTAAAGCTTTATCAGTCATAAAATTTCAAGTACTCTATGTATTTACTTATTTATATCTTACAGGGTTTCCATGTTTGCCTAAAAGTTCGCTGTATTCGAACGGTGCAATAATAAATGCAACTAAATATGTTGACATGACTACAGAAGTGCGAAAAGCAGTTTCTTTTAACCCATGTACTGTCTTGGACTCAGAAACAGACTATTTCCGGTAAGAAAAAAAATTGTTAATTTTAGATATTCAAATGTTTGTCTTAAACTTCAATACTTCCACATCCATATTTGATAGAGCAGTCATATGTGGCGCGTGTGTTAACCGAATTCGAAAGGTAGCTTTAAGGTTTGGTTCATCGAAGCAAGGAAACGCGCTTCTAGCATTGGTGGGTTCAAATTTAGTAGTTGCCAAGTACCTAAAGAGAAATTAAATGCTAATTTTTTTTTTTGAAGTATATTTTTATTTGCATTACCTTGTGTCATTACTGGTTGGGTCTACATACGAGCTTCGATAAAACCCTACTAAATTATCAAGCAGCAAGCCGTTAAATTCCATATGTAGTATGTAACTACTTTTGTTCAAAAGCTTGGTAGTTTCCATTACATACATTTCATTAGTTTTGAATTTGAAGTGTTTCTGTATTTCGATTTCTGTCGAAGTGTTCAAAGTTGTCAATTTGACAGCCGTTACATTCAAATCACAAAGATTGAGAATTATGTAATCTGTTGGATTTTTAACATGAATACCAATATCAACCTCGCCAGTAAATGTACTCGAATCCAAGTCGGGGTACATGTGGAGATCGTAATGAAAGGGTTTTACGTGTCGTGGAAGTCGAGCTTGTTGCCATAATGGAGAATTGGGGTTGGTTTCGTCTACATCAGATCTTGAAGGTAGAAAAGTAGTTGATTTAGCAGCTAAAATGGACCATAAAACCACGACTGCAATTGCCAACTCCATTGCTGGATGCACCATGCTTTGTAACCAAAATGGACTTTTATATGGTCAGAGAATGATTTTATCAGAAGGAAATATTGGTTAAGTGTAATTTATTAGTTGCAGTAAACAGTTGTGAGGTTAATGCACAGAGATTTTGAGAGGAAGCGAGAGGAAATTTGGGTTGATAACTGATAGTGCAGTGCACAGCCAGAAAAATCATGGCGGGTAAAACAATTGCGAGATTCGAAACAATAACACTATGACGTTTATTGCAATCATTGTAGATCTAGTTCTGCTTGATCTAATGATGTCATTTAGTGAGCGGGAAAAGACATTAGGTTTACCTCATTGATTGATTGATTTACAAGTTCATCTGCCTTTTTAAGAACAATTGAAACTGTATTTAAAGTACACAAATGTTGACCTTGAGAAATTCTAAAAAAAAAAACTTTTCTGAATTTGCAATGTGGATTAATGGTAAAAGACACTTCCCGTTCTATGAAAGGCTTAAGTGACACTTAAAATTCCATATTGCAATGAATCAATTACATTTCCATAAAATACAAACTGTTTTTATTTATTTGGAAATTTTTAATATTTCCTGATCAATTATAACATACATAAAAACATTTTCACTTTTTCTTTTTCATCTATTATTGATCAGTAAAAATTTCCATCAGCTAGTTGTCAAGTTAGCGGAGGAAAAACAACTGTGATATATATATGTTTGGTGGTTTTGTTTTATGGTTTATTGCGGACTAGATTTCCACTTTGATCTGTTTTCATATTACAGTTTTCAATCAGCTGTGATTTTGTAGACCAAAAATAACTGGCAACAAGCTTTGGACTTTAATTGCATAATTGGTTCTTTTTTTGGACAGAAAGGAGTAAAAACATTTTCCACTCAGAAAATTTTCTTGCAAATTTTTCTTAAGAAAAGCCAAAGTAAATACTGTAACTTTATTTTGCAATCAATTTTCAGTTAAAGGTGTGCAACCTTGCATAACGATTTCTGGAATGCTTTGTAATTAATTCCACTAGAAAATGAGTCATTCACAATTCAGTTACAATATCCCTTCAAGAAGATTCAAATGACTTTTCCTTTTGTCATCAAGATATAAAAATAACTATTATTGCTGTTAACATTATTAATCCGTTATAATGATACTTAACGAATTTTTATAGACCTGCTATTTATTACCTAAGTAAAAATAATATTAAATTAAATTTAACTGAATTGTCATTCATGTATCAAGTGAAATTAATGCTAATGATTACAAACAATGAGAAGTTAATGTTGTTGTGAACGTGAAGAGAATTTATTTATCTTCAAATTATCACGCTTTAACCATTTACATATTTTTTTGTGTTTAAAAAATGGTTCCAGACCATTAATATTTACATGCGAGTCAATCGAATTTACAGAATTATATATACGTTTAAATATTTATATTGGTAACAAGATGTAAACTTAATTTTATTAAATGTATCACGGATTCCAACATTGTGATTACTGTGAAATATCAGTGTCAGCCAGGTCGCTCTGAATAGTTATAATTTTCAGTACCAGGTAGCAGTGCAATACACACTGCTGAATAAATAGGAAGAAAATTGTAGGTTGAACCTACAAGACTGTACTTAGCGGGCATCAAGCAGATATGTAATGTCACTGAAGGTTTCACACCTAAATTACTATTTCAAGATATTTATTTGCTGACCCAGCTACACAAACAAGGCTAAAGTTTAACTCAAACCGTATCAAGTTGGTTTTTTTGCACGATATCTGTTATGTATTGACTTTGACTTGACGTTGACGAATTGCCAAGGTGAGTTGAAGTAAACTAGGATTTGATGTCTATGTTTTGAGCTCTTGTTGTTACTAGTGTTTTGTGACTCATTTGTGTGTATGTTTGTTCACTTTGTTCCTGCATTTTACGCACTTGACTTTTCATTGTGTGGTATAGCAAAGGAAATGCTGTGGTCAAGTCTAGGTTTTCAATTGGTTGCCCGCTTCCTCTGTAGTGTATTCTAACGTTTGGTCTCATTGATGTGCTCCGAATCCGTTGAAGAACTCTTTTAGGGAAAGGTGTCGTTGGGTTAACCGAATTTACTATGCTGTAGGGAACATCCGGATACCTCAATGAAACGCCATTGTATTTTCTTTGAATGGTTGGTGGTAGTGTAGTTCGGAGGTTTGGTTTGTGAATTACTTGTTGAAGAAAATTTGCTCTTGAATCATTGTACACAATTTTTGCACTGTTGTTGTTGTTGGTTTTCAAATGTTGAACATCACGTTTCGGTTCAATAGTCACTTTAAATTGCTTGTTTTGATTGTTCTGGCTGTCAAATCTGTCCATCATTATCAGTCTTTTTACATTTTCTTCTGCTAATTCCAAACTAGAGCTGTTGGTATCTTTACTTAATTGGCTGCCAATTGCACCCAATTCCTTGACCACGTCACCAAGAAATGTGCTACTCTTTGAGCCATTTTCATTTGCTTTCAGAGCAATTAATACTTCACCAGGAATTTCAATTTCCACTTCACCAGGCATTAGTTCTTTCTTTCCCCCACTCTTGACCAATCCATCAGATGGCTTTGAAATAGTTATCGGCAAAGAAGGTTTTACTGGTCTTAGAACCGGTCTGCTTATGGTAACATCAGGTTTCTTTGAATTAACTGGAGTTGTGACAGAGCCAAAGAAGTCATCATAATCATCATCAGGTGGTGGAGTTGTTTCTCTCTTCTGTACAACATTTCTGTTTGACCAAGTTGCTGTTTCCGGTGGAACGACAATTAGCGGTGAGTTCTCAATCACAACCACCTCCATTGGTTGTCTTTCTCCTTGCTGTTTGTGTCTGTTCAACAACTGTTCTAATTT